>JACEEZ010003894.1:72500-80000 GCA_016584305.1 Chionoecetes opilio
ATAGATAATAATTCCTCATTTACCAACTGACACTGTTTTGTGAAGATATCAAAGAAAAATTGTTGGGGTATTACGAGTGTGTATCTACTTGGGTTTTGCACATATTATAGATACATAGCAGACATGTGAAAAATCAATGAAGTTAAGAAATGATACTGGCGAGGTAAGATTTACAGAAATCAATCAGCCTATAGTCACGAGGTAATATTTAGACTGATGCTCTATCGTATTGCGAAGTGTTTAAAATTTTCTGCCAATATGTTGTAAGTACAAGAGGCGCGTCTATAGTACATATCCAGGCGCCAGTTACCTAGGATTCCTGAATAGGATCCTGACTAGTTAGGAAAATAATTTTCCTGAGTATTTTTCCTGAATAGTTAGGAAAAGTTGCAGTATTTTAACTTTTTTTTTTTTTAACACACAGACTCTTTTAGCATAAGTGTCACACCTGTACTGGTCATGTCCTGTACAAGGATACATTCATGTTATACACAGATTAAGACTCATGGTTACGTTTGTATTTTGTTTTTATCATAGGGAACTGGCCTAGCATAGAACAAATACGAAACAAAGCACCTGGTTATTGCCAATAACGTAAAGAACACAGAAACAGCAACGGGCAAATTTGCTTGTTTGTTTTCATGGATTTTTTTTCTTTTCTTTTCCCCAAATTAAAAGTTTTCCCCAACATTTACAAAAGAAATAGAGGAAGAAATGGAGCAAAGGAAATCCCACCTCAGTACGTGGCCATGCAAGCTTTTGTTACTTTATTCCCCCATTAGCAAGACCCTTATGTTGTAGAAAAAAAATAAGTCTATCTATAAAAACGCTTCATGGTTAAGATTGTCGCCCTCTGATCGGGTACGCCTATACGTGGAGCTTTGTCTGAGGACGTAATTAATGTTATAATCATTAATGTTATGCACGTAATTAATGTTATTATATAATTAATGTTATGATAAAGTAGTACAGCGACGTCTATGCAATAAAATAAGTAAGAAATTGGCTCCTTTTCATGGGACTAACTTTACTCATAGCACATCGACACAAATATATTACGATGAGGGTGAGACAAAACTCTGTAATTTTGAGAGGGAGAGAATTTAAGGCGTTGATCAATCATATGAAGGGAAAAGAAAATATCGTCAAGTCTACGAGATAAGAGACGCTAAAAAATGGCCTCTTTCCATTGGGCGAATCTTACTCCTAACTCCCGTTTTAAGCTTAAGGAAGGAAAATAAAAGCCTACAGGCGCTATAGGCTCGTAAAACAAAAGTATAATAACAAATAATTAACAGAAAAAATAATTAAGATGGTGAAGAGACAAGAGTGTGCCGCTTAGATGGAAAGACGGGATATTGAAACTATGCTAGAATCACATGAAGGGAAAATAAGATATGTTTTTGTTGTCAATTATTATGAATAGCCACGGCATGGAATTGTTATCTCAGTATCAACAGTCCTCGAACATTTAGCTTTTTGAAAAGTTGACAAAGATTAATTAGCTGGATCGAAGGAACAATGCGGAATAAAGAAAATTGAAAAAGCTGCGAAACTACAGTAATGCCAACTTGCCTCAACAATATAATGATGCAATGCTGTACCAAGATTATTTTTTCGCTCTCACAATATTAAGTACTGAAATATTTCTTCACTACCCACATATATTCCCCCTTATTCCTGTTGCACCTCCTACTCCTCCTTCTCTTCTCCGTCTCCTGCCTATTCTCTTCCTACGATTCTTCTTCCCCCTTTTCCTTCTGCAACTCCTGCCTATTCTCTTTCTACTCTTCTTTTTCCTCCTCCTTGTCCAACTCCTGCCTTGACCTCCTCTCAAGAATAGTGTGTTTCGGGCGGAGAGCTGAGCGTGTGGGAATTGTTCACTTTCCATCAGGGAGACGAGGCTGAGGGGGCGGTAAAATAGTATTACTGGGCGTGTGTTGCTCAGTTTTGTGGGTTTTCTGAAGTGTGAGGGGGGAAAAAGGGTGAGGACTATGAGGTGGATTTAAAGGGCCTTTAAGGATTCTGATGCCAACCCCGGTGCGTTTTTTCCCGGATCAAGAGTCCTTTTGCCCCGACGAGGGTGTTCTGCCGAAGGTGTGGCTGGCCACCACCTCACCCCCCCTCATCCTGAAGGGGTGACGTGGCCCAGGGGGTTAGTGGTCAGCGCCGGACGCGGCGCCCCCTTGACGTACGGGAGGACAGGAGGGGGGGGGTCGAGATCCTTTCCTTGGACGGGGACACTTTTTTCAACATCAGAATATCCCCCTTTCGAAGCAATCAAAAGGCAATCTGATAGTAAGCCTTCGGCGCTTTCCTCCCCAGGGTCGGGTAATTCTTTTTCCCCTGGAGCGAGGGTGTCCTCCTGTTTTCCTGGGGGGGAGCAAATTGTACCCCACACGTTAAAGTAGTAGTAGTACGGGTTAAGCGATTTTTATAAATTAATATAAATATATTATAAAATATTTTTTATTTTTATAATGTTCCAACATCTTGGAAGTTCGGTTGGAGTTGGGAAAGCCCCAGGCACTTCCCTAGCCGATTTTAGGTCATGTTGCTAACCCCAAACCCTTCTGTTATCCCCTTTTTGAGCTAGCATGTTTTGCCGGGGCCCTTCATCAGCATTCAAGACACACATGCCTCTGTACAGCAAAAATTTTGTATCGGTCCCAGCGTTCCGGGGAAAAGCAGTGGGGATGGCTGCCCCCCGTACCGAGGCGGCGCGGCGGACGACGCAGCCCGCCAGACATCCCCGGGACCCCAGCGTGAAAGAAAGGAAGCGGGAAGCCAGCACCCTCGGGGGGGAACACTCGTATAAAGTAGAAGGAGGACCGGGACCACAAAGAGGAGCGCACCAACGGGGGCCCGCGCGATTACTTTCGAGGAAGAATACTTCGCTTCTTGAGGAACCTTCCACCTCGCCTATGCAGCCCAGGGGCAGGACTCGACTCCCCCTGCCCGACGGGCCCATGGTGCCAGCGAGCGCCTGTGGCGGGACCCTGACCGCGACAGCCAGGCCAGCGGCAGCGGGCCGTGACGTGGTGGTCTCACCGAAGTGGAATGTAATATTGCAGCCCGACCGGCCACTTCATTAGGATAGCCTCGTCCAGGGGAACAAGAAAGTCTGCCCCCGGAGGGCTACGTTGAGCATCAAAAGCATTCGGGGAAGAGGATTCCCGTTATTGAGGATCCTTAAACCCTCGCGCTGCAGGAGCCCCAGGAGAGGACCTGCGCTGCTGCTCTGTCCTCCCCGTGGTGCCCAGCGAGTGCTGTGGGGGAGCGATGACGACAGCTGGGCCATCGACGGCTATTCACGATCCCGGATACAATTTTGCGCCAGCCAGGAATATAGGACTCCATCGCTTCAGGGGAACAGGTTTACCTGCCCGGGACAAGGATGCCCCAAAGGCTTTACTATCAGATTGCCTTCGATTGCTTCGAAGAGGGGATACTGATTTTGGTCAGCCTTCGGCAGAAACCCCTCGTTCTGGGGCAACAAAAAAACTCTTGATCCGGGGAGCAAAACGCCCCGGGGGTTTGATTTTCAGAAGGCTTAAAAAACATGCACTGTTGATTTTTTTAAAATTTTTTCCTGAACTGCATGCAAAAACAAATAATGATCCCCCCCCAAGGTAACAATTTTTTTTTTAGCTTACAATATTAAGTACTGAAAATTTTTCCCTCACAAAAATATTTACATCCTCCTCCTCCAGGGAAGATGTCGGGTGAGTTAAACAAAAAAAATAAATGTTTTTGCGACAAGATCTAAGTTTCTATTTTTTTTTAAAGGAGAGAGAAGGGGAAGAAGAGAGAAGAGAGAGAGAGAGAGAGGAGAGGGGAAGAGAGGGGGAAGAGAGAGAGAGAGAGAGGAGAGAGGAGAGAGAGGGGAGAGACGAGAGAGAGGAAAAAGGGGAGAGAGGAGAGAGAAGAGGAGAGAGAGAGGAGAAAGAGAGAAAAAGGGGGGGGGAAGAGAGGAGAGGGAGAGAGAGGAGAGAGAGAGAGGAAAAAGAGAAGGAGAGAAGAGAGAGGGAGAGAGAGAGGGGAGGAGGAGAGAGAAGAGGAGGGGAAAAGAGGGGAAAAGAGAGAAGAGGAGAGAGAGAGTATGCTGTATGCTTTATCAAGTTCCAGAGACATGCCCAATGATTTTCAACTTTTATAGGGAATGCATGCACCTCTCATACTGCAACCAGAGACAGGTAATTTATTAACGCGTCACCCCTGTGAAAAACCTGTCAGCATCCCTAGTATTTACTAGGCAGTGTAGTTTTCCCTCCCCCTTGCAATACGGTTTTAGGCTGGTCAGCCTTTGTTTTGGTGATCTTTTTTCAGTACATTTTTTACAGAGCTACAAAGTATATGAAGGGAGATGTTAGTGATAATAATTTCTAAACTGTCTCCAAAAATGTGATAAGAAGCAATACTATTTTTAAAGAAAAAACTACAAAAAAAAATAAGTTAAGAAAAGTCTCTGTACTGAAATTAAATTAATCTTTTACAAGCAACGTTTTGGATAACCAAACACTTCCAAAATTATTTCTATTGCACTCAAAGAGAAAAATTTTTTCAGTACACAAAAATATATTTTTCAGTACTTGGTGGAGGTCTAGCAACCCAGGTCTATAATATCTTAGGCTCAACACACACAACACACGCACACACACACAAAACCCCACACACACACCACACCACACACACCACACACACACACACGCACAAAAAACACACCACATATATACACACAAAACCACACACAACACACCACAAAAACAGCACGCAGCCCACGCACGCACGCACGCACGCACGCACGCACGCACGCACGCCGCACGCACGACCACGCACGCACGCAAGCACGCACGCACGCACGCACGCACGCACGCACGCACGCAGCACGCACGACGCACGCACGCCGACGAAAGACACGCACGCAACGCAGCACGCAGCACGCACGCACGCACGCACGCACGCACGCACGCACGCACGCACGCAGGGCACGCACGAACGCACGCACGCACGCACGCACCCACCCACCCCCCCACCCCCCACCACCCCACACCCCCACACCACAACCACACACACAAACACACACACCCCAAAACACACCACAGTTTTTTTCTTCTTCCAAAATTTCAAGTTGCTATCTTACTAATTCAAGTTGAGGAAATGTTGTAGTGTCTAGGTTTTAAGAAATTTTAAAGAGGATTAAAATGCGTTGTAAAAAAAAATGTTGGATATACAATTTTATCAATTTCCCCAATTTTGATTAGATTTACATGGAAAAAGTTCCCATTACCAACTAAAAATGATTTGTGAAGATAAAAAAGGAACCAATAAGTTGGATTTACGAGTGTGTTTATCGGGGTTTTTAGCCCTTTTATAGATAGACTTTTTTGACCTGTGATCTTTTTTTAGACATAGAGACAGGGGAAAAAAAATTAAAAAGGTTTGAAAGAGGGCGAGGTAAGATGAGTTATTGACATAATTAATCACCCAAATAGTCACGAGGTAAATTGCAGTTTGATGCCGATCGTAATGCAAGTTTTTGCCCCTCCACGCCCAGATCTTTTTTTGATAAAAAATCGTCGTTTTTAGCCAAAAGATTCCCCAAAAAAACTACTTATACCACAGAGTAGGGGAAAAGGGATATAAACAGGTTATATCTAAAAAAACATTGCTTATTTTAATTTAAATCGCCAGTGGTCCCTAAATACAATGGAAATTACGTTGGGGCCTCAAGGGGTTAAAAATTTGTCAATGTTTTGTAAGAAAAAGAGGCGGTCTATAGTGTTGTATATCCAGGCGGCATTTCCCAATTATTAAAATTTTGTTTTTCCATAAAAACCCTGAATAGTGTGCAAAAAGGTGTATTTTTTCCATTTTTCACACACACAGAGTTTGTCTCCCCCTATTTTATATATTTATGTCGATATGTATAAGTAAAGTTAGTCTCTTGAAAAGGAGGCAATTTTTATACTTTTTTTATTGCATAGAGTCTCGTGTTTCTTTTTCAAAATTAATTTGTGCATAACATTAATGATATAACATTAATTTCGTGCATAACATTTAAAGATATAACATTAATTTCGTGCATAGCTTTAATTTGTGCATAAAAAAAACGTGCAAACATTTTTTCGTGCTAACATTAATTACGTGCATAACATTAATGATCATAACATTAATAGGCATAGCATTAATTACGGGATAACATTTAATACGGCCCTAAAAATTAATTACGGCATAACATTAATGGGGCGTGCATAAAATTTAAATTTCGTGCAAACATTAATTACGGATAACATTTTTAGTGCTAACATTTAAAGACGTGCTAACATTAAGAGTGCTAAAATTAATGATCAAACATTAATTTCGTGCATACATTTTAATTACGTGCTAACTTAATTTCGTGCATAACATTTAAAGATCATAACATAATGACATCCTCAGACAAAGTCCAGAGGCCTACCCTTCAGAGGCGCAATTAACCCACCAAATTGTTTAGCATAGAGTCACACCTGTACAATTTTTTTTTTCTTGTACAAGGAACATTCATACCAACACGATTCGATCATGGTTTGTTTTTTTTTTTTGTTTCCTAGGAAACTATTCTTTGGTAGTACAAAAGAAAACAAAAAAAATACTTAAAAAAAAAAAAGTATTGAAAAGAAAAATCAATAAAAGAATTTTATTATGTAATGATTTTTAAAAGTAGGGTACCCAATAGAAAATAGAAAAAGGGGCACACAATAAGGAAAAGGGACAATTTTGCCTGTTTGCTTTATTTAGTATTTTTTTTCTCGAAAGTAAGGCTCAAAAATATGAAAAAAAAGAAAAAAAGAATGGGGCAAAGGGGAAAACCAATTCAGTACGGCAAATCGAACTTTGTTTACTTTTTTCCCCCCTTTTTGCAAGACCCATGTTGTATAAAAAATATTATCTATCGATAAAAAAACTTCATGGGAAAAGGGTTGTCGGTCTCTGAAGGGATACGCCTACGGCAGCTTTGTCGAGGAGTAATTTAAGTTATGATCATAAATGTTATTCACGTAATTAAAGTTAGATATTAATGTATTACGAATTTAGTTTGACATTAATGTTATGGACGTAATCAAAGTTTTGCAGTAATTAATGTTATGTAGTAATTAATGTTTGCACGAAATTTAAAGTATGTACGTAATTTAAAGTTGCACGAATTTTGTTAGTAGTAATTAATGTTATGCACGTAATTAAGTTTTGTAGTAATTAATGTTTGCAGTAATTAATGTTATGCAGTAATTAATGTTTTGATCATTTAAAGTTATGTAGTAATCAATGTATGCAGTAATTTAAAGTCATGCACGTAATTTAAAGTCATGCACGCAATCAATGTTTTGATTAGTAGACAGAGCGGTTTTGTAATAAAAATAAGTATAGAATGGCTCCTTCCAAGAGACTAACTTACTTAGAACATCTCGACCAAAATATAGAGAGGGGAGACAAAACTCTGTAATTATGTGAAGGGTCAGA
>JACEEZ010003894.1:85000-145000 GCA_016584305.1 Chionoecetes opilio
AATTAATGTTATGATCATTAATTTTATGCACGTAATTAATGTTATGCACGTAATTAATGTATGATCAGTTAGCACAGTGACGTCTATACAATAAATAAGTATAGAAATTGGCTCCTTTTCAGGAGACTAACTTTACTTATAACATATCGACACAAATATATTAAGATAAGGGCCAGACAAAACTCTGTAATTTTGATGGAGGGACATAATTTGAGGCGTTGATCAATCAGATAAAAGGGAAAAAAATATAAACTCTACGAGATGAGAGAAGATAAAAAATGGCCTCTTTCCATTGGAGGAATCTTACTTCTAACTCCCGTTTTAAGCTTAAAGAAGGAAAATAAAAGCCTACAGGCGCTATAGGCTCGTAAAACAAAAGTATAATAAATATAACGAAAAAAATAATTAAGATGGTGAAGAGACAAGATGTGCCTAGATGTAAGACGGGATATGAAACTATGCAGAATCATATGAAGGAAAATAAGAAATGTTAATGTTGTCATATTATGTAGCACGGCATGGAATTATTAATTCATATCAACAGTCCTGACTATTCTTGTGAAAGTTGCAAAGATTAATTAGCTGGATCGAAGGAACAATAGCGGAATAAAGAAAATTCGAAAAGCTCGAAACTACAGTAATGCCTAACTTGCCTCAACAATAAATGCAGCAATGCTGTGACCAAGATATTATTTCATCCAAATTAAGTACATGAAATATTTCCTCATACCACAGGTATCCCTTATTCTGTTGCACTCTACTCTCATTCGTCTTCTCCTCTTCGTTATTCCTTCCTACGTTTACTTCCCCCTTATACATGCCTCAACTCCTCTATTCTCTTTTACTCTTCTTTTACTCCATGTCAACAACTAGCCTTGACCATGCTCAAGAATAGTGTGTTTCGGGCGGCGAGCTGGAAGGTGGGAATTGTTCACTTTCCATCAAGGGAGACGAGTGAGGGGGCAGTAAAATAGTATTACTGGGCGTTGTTCCGCATGTTTTGTTTTCTGAAGGTGAGGTGGAAGAAGGTGAGGACTATGAGGTGGAATTAAGGCTTAAGGCATTCAGGTGCTCAAAACCCGGTACGTTATCTCCGGAATCAAGAGTTCCTGTTGCCCCAGAACGAGGGTGTTCTGCCGAAGGTGCTGGCTGGCCGCCATCATCACGCCCCTCATCACTGAAGGGCTGACGATGGCCCAGTGGTTAGTGGTCAGCGCCAGGACAGCGGCGCCCCCTTGACGCCACAGGCAGGACAGGAGGGAGGGAGTCGAGATCCTTCTCCTTGGACGGGGACACTTTGTCCTCAACCATCAGAATATCCTCCTCTTCGAAGCAATCGAAGGCAATCTGGTAGTAAGCCTTCGGCGCTTTCCTCTCCAGGGTCAGGTAATCCTGTTCCCCTGGAGCGAGGGTGTCCTCCTGATATTCCTGGCTGGGCAGCAATATTGTATCCCACATCGTTGAGTAGCTGAGTAGCTACGGGTTAAGACGATTATTATAAATATAATATATAAATATAATTATAAGGTATAAAAAAACATTTCGTATAAGGTATCAACATCTTGGAACTTCAGGTTGGAGTTAGAACATACCCAGCGCACTTCCTCTAGCCGCCATATTAGGTCATGTTGCTAACTCCAACCTGTTCATCCCATTTCTTGGTAGCATGCTTTGCCGCGGCCTTCATTAGCAGTTCAAGACATAGCATGTCTCTGTGCAGCGAAAAGTTTGTATGCGGTCCCAGTGTTCCGGGGAAACAGGAGCTGCGGGTAGCTGCTGCCCGTGCCGAGGCGGCGCGGCGGGGACGCCTGCAGGCCCGCCAGGGCATCGCCGGATGCAGTGTGAAAGTAAGGAAGCTGGTAAGCCAGCAGCCTCGGGAGGGAACACTCGTATTCAAGTAGAAGGAGGACCTGACCACGAAGAGGAGCGCGCCGAACGTTGGCCGAGCGATTACGTTCGAGGAAGATGATACTTCGCTTCTTGAAGACACCTTTCACCTCGCCCTATCGCAGCCCCAGGAGCAGGACCTTGACTCTCCTTGCCCTGTCCTGTCCATGGTGCCCAGTGAGCGCCTGTGGCGGGAGCTGACCAGCGACAGCCAGGCCAGCGACAGCCGGGCCAGCGAGAGCTGGTGGTACTCACCGAAGTGGGATGTAATATTGCTGCCCGACCGGCCATTTCAGGAGGACAGCCTCGCTCCAGGGGAACAAGAAAGTCTGACCCTGGAGGGCTACGTTGAGCATCAGAATGCATTCGAGGAAGAGGATATACCGTTTCTTGAGGACTCCTTCAACCTCGCGCTGCAGGAGCCCCAGGAGCAGGACCCCGTCTGCTGCTGCTCTGTCCTGCCCGTGGTGCCCAGCGAGCTGCTGTGGCTGGAGCTGATGATCGACAGCTGGGCCATCGACGGCTATTCATCGATACCGGATACAATATTGCTGTCCAGCCAGGAATATCAGGACTCCATCGCTTCAGGGGAACAGGATTACCTGACCGTGGAGAAGGATGCGCCGAAGGCTTACTATCAGATTGCCTTCGATTGCTTCGAAGAGGAGGATATTCTGATTGCTGATCAGCCTTCGGCAGAACACCCTCGTTCTGAGGCAACAGGAACTCTTGATCCGGGAGCAAAACGCACCGAGGGTTGAGTTTCAGAATGGCTTAACACATGTCACTGTTGATTTATAAAATGCATTCCTGAACTGCATTGCACAACAATATAATGATGCAATGCTGTAACAATATTTTCTTTTAGCTCTCACAATATTAAGTACTGAAATATTTCCTCACTAAAATATTTACATCCTCCTCCTCCAGAGGAAGATGTCGGGTGAGTGTAAACGAAGAATAAATGTTTTTACTGACAAGATCTATATGATTCAATTTTTTCTTAGAGAGAGAGAGAGAGAGAGAGAGAGAGAGAGAGAGAGAGAGAGAGAGAGAGAGAGAGAGAGAGAGAGAGAGAGAGAGAGAGAGAGAGAGAGAGAGAGAGAGAGAGAGAGAGAGAGAGAGAGAGAGAGAGTGAGAGAGTATGCTGCATGTGTTATCAGAGTTCCAGAGACATGGCCAATGTATTTTCATACATTTATAGGGAATTTCATGCACCTCTTATTACTGCTAACCAGATGACAGGTAACTTATTAACGCGTCACACCTGTGCTAACCTGTCAGCATCCCTAGTACTTTATCACAGGCAGTGCAACATTCCCTCCCCCTTGCAATACTATTAAGGCCGGTCAGTCCTCTTGATTTGGTGACATTCTCTACGCACAATTTTTACAGAGCTACAAAGTATATGAAAGAAGATACTACCTGATAAAAGTAATTGGCTGTCTCCTAAAATACAATATTACTGATATCATTATTAAGTAAAGCAAATCAGAAAATAATTATGTTCAAGAGTTTCTAGTTCTATGTACTGATATTAATCAATCTTCCACACGTGATGTTTTTGAGTAACCGAACACTTACAAAATTATTATCTATTGCACTTTAGAGAATAATTTTTCAGTACACAATAAATATATTTTTCGGTACTTGGTGGAGGTCCTATGCAACCCAGGTCTATAATATCTTAGTGCACACAAACACACACACACACACACACACACACACACACACCCACACCCACACGCACACACACACACACACACACACACACACACACACACACACACACACCCACACGCACACACACACACCTACACACACACGCACACACACACACACACACACACACACACACACACACACACGCATACACACACACAGTTTTTTTTCTTCCAAATTTCAAGTTGCCATCTTTACTAATTCAAGATTGATGTGAATGTTGTAGTCGTCTAGGTATTAAGAAATGTCAATATAGGATTAAAATTTGTATTGTAGAAAAATGTTGAGATATACAATTTTATCAACTTCACCGATGTTCAATAAATTTGTTTTTCATATACCAACTAACAATGACTTGTGAAGATATAAAAGAATAAATAATGTGAGATTTTACTAGTATGTATTTATCTGGGTTATGGACCTTTTATAGATACATAGCAGACAGGTGAGAAAATGTATGAAATTTTGTAAGATGGCGAGGTAAGATGAGTTATTGACAGTAATTAATCAGCCAATAGTCACGAGGAAGTAGACAGTTTGATGGTCGATCGTATGGCGAAGTGTTTAAAATATTCTGTCAATGTTTTGTAAGTACAAGAGGCGCGTCTATAGTGTATGTATATCCAGGCGGCAGTTACCAATTATTATATATTGTATTCCATAAAAATCCTGAATAGTGTGCAAAAAGGTGCTATTTTTTCCATTTTTACACACACGCAGAGTTTTGTCTCGCTCTCATCTTATATATTTATGTCGATATGTTATAAGTAAAGTTAGTCTCTTGAAAAGGAGGCAATTTCTATACTTATTTTATTGCATAGACGTCTCTGTGCTACTTTATCATAACATTAATTACGTGCATAACATTAATGATCATAACATTAATTACGTGCATAACATTAATGATCATAACATTAATTACGTGCATAGCATTAATTACGTGCATAACATTAATTACGTGCATAACATTAATTACGTGCATAACATTAATTACGTGCATAACATTAATGATCATAACATTAATGACGTGCATAATATTAATGACGTGCATAACATTAATGACGTGCATAACATTAATGACGTGCATAACATTAATGACGTGCATAACATTAATGACGTGCATAACATTAATGACGTGCATAATATTAATGACGGGCATAACATTAATGACGTGCATAATATTAATTACGTGCATAACATTAATGATCATAACATTAATGACGTGCATAACATTAATGACGTGCGTAATATTAATTACGTGCATAACATTAATGACGTGCATAATATTAATTACGTGCATAACATTAATGACGTGCATAATATTAATTACGTGCATAACATTAATGACGTGCATAATATTAAGTACGTGCATAACATTACTGACGTGCATAATATTAATTACGTGCATAACATTAATGACGTGCATAATATTAATAACGTGCATAACATTAATTACGTGCATAACATTAATGACGTGCATAACATTAATTACGTGCATAACATTAATGACGTGCATAACATTAATTACGTGCATAACATTAATGACGTGCATAACATTAATTACGTGCGTAACATTAATTACGTGCATAACATTAATGACGTGCATAACATTAATGATCATAACATTAATGACATCCTCAGACAAAGCCCCACGTAGGCGTACCCCTTCAGAGGCCGACAATCTTACCCATGAAGCGTTTAGCATTAGAGTCACACCTGTACCAATTCGTGTTGTATACAAGGATACATTCATGTCATACACTGATTAAGACTCATGTTATATGTGTATTTTTGTATATCCTAGGAAACTAGCCTAGGATAGAAAAAGACAAAAAAAAAAAACGTTTATAACCAGACACCGAATAGAAGATAGAACAAAAACACACAATAAGGAAAAGTGGACAATTTAGCCTGTTTGCTTTCATTGAGGGTTTTTTTCCTCGAAATTTAGAGGCTCAACATATGAAGAAAAAAAGAAAAGAATGTGGCAAAGGAAAGCCAACTTCAGTACGTGCATGCAAGCTTTTGTTACTTTTTCCCCCTTTATCAAGACTGCTATGACGTATTAACAATATTATCTATCGATAAAAACGCTTATGGTTAAGATTGTCGGCCTCTGAAGGGATACGCCTACGTGCATCTTTGTCTGAGGACGTAATTAATGTTAGATCATTAATGTTATGCACGTAATTAATGTTAGATCATTAATGTTATGCGCGTAATTAATGTTATGATCATAAATGTTATGCACGTAATTAATGTTAGATCATTAATGTTACGCACGTAATTAATGTTATGCACGTAATTAATGTTATGATCATTAATGTTATGCACGTAATTAATGTTATGCACGTAATTAATGTTATGATAATTAATGTTATGCACGTAGTTAATGTTAGATCATTAATGTTACGCACGTAATTAATGTTATGCACGTAATTAATGTTAGATAATTAATGTTATGACAATTAATGTTATGCACGTAATTAATGTTATGCACGTAATTAATGTTATGCACGTAATTAATGTTAGATAATTAATGTTATGCCCGTAATTAATGTTATGCACGTAATTAATGTTATGCACGTAATTAATGTTATGCACGTAATTAATGTTATGCACGTAATTAATGTTATGCACGTAATTAATGTTATGATCATTAATGTTATGCACGTAATTAATGTTATGATCATTAATGTCATGCACGCAATCAATGTTATGATCTAGTAGCACAGAGACGTCTATGCAATAAAATAAGTATAGAAATTGGCTCCTTTTCAAGGGACTAACTTTACTTAGAACATCTCGACAGAAATATAGATGAGGGTGAGACAAAACTCTGTAATTATGATGAAGGGTCAGAATTTGAGGCGTTGATCAATCATATAAAAGGGAAAGAAGATATAAAGTCTACGAGATAAGAGATGATAAAAAATGGCCTCTTTCCATTGGACGAATCTTACTTCTAACTCCCGTTTAAAGCTTAAAGAAGGAAAATAAAAGCCTACAGGTGCTATAGGTTCGTAAAAATAAATATTAATAACATAAATAATCAACAGAAAAAATAATTAAGATGGTGAAGAGACAAGAGTGTGCCGCTTAGATGGAAAGACGGGATATTGAAACTTTGCTAAAATGACATGACGTTATATAAATGAGATATGTTAATGTTGTCAATTATTATGAATAGCCAGGACATGGAATTGTTATCTAAGCATCAATAGTCCTCGAACATCATTCTTTGTGAAAATTTGACTAAGATATCTGGATCGAAGGAAGAATGCGGAATAAAAAAAATCGAAAAGCTGCGAAACTACACTAATGCCAACTTGCCTCAACAATATAATGATGCAATGCTGTACCAAGATTTTTTTTAGCTCTCACAATATTAAGTACTGAAATATTTCCTCACTACCCATATGTTTTGCCTCTTATTCCTGTTGCACCTCCTACTCCTCCTTCTCTTCTCCGTCTCCTGCTTATTCTCTTCCTACGATTCTTCTTCCCCCTTTTCCTTCTGCAACTCCTGCCTATTCTCTTTCTACTCTTCTTTTTCCTCCTCCTTGTCCAACTCCTGCCTTGACCTCCTCTCAAGAATAGTGTGTTTCGGGCGGCGAGCTGAGCGTGTGGGAATTGTTCACTTTCCATCAGGGAGACGAGGCTGAGGGGGCGGTAAAATAGTATTACTGGGCGCGTGTTGCTCAGTTTTGTAGGTTTTCTGAAGTGGGAGGTGGAAGAAGGTGAGGACTATGAGGTGGACTTAAGGCCTTAAGGCATTCTGATGCTCAACCCTCGGTGCGGTTTTCTCCCGGACCAAGAGTTCCTGCTGCCCCAGAACGAGGGTGTTCTGCCGAAGGTGCTGGCTGGCCACCACCATCACGCCCCTCATCACTGAAGGGCTGACGATGGCCCAGTGGTTAGTGGTCAGCGCCAGGACAGCGGCGCCCCCTTGACGCCACAGGCAGGACAGGAGGGAGGGAGCCGAGATCCTTCTCCTTGGACGGGGACACTTTGTCCTCAAGCTTCAGAATATCGTCCTCTTCGAAGGCAATCTGGTAGTAAGCCTTCGGCGCTTTCCTCTCCAGGGTCAGGTAGTCCTGTTCCCCTGGAGCGAGGGTGTCCTCCTGATATTCCTGGCTGGGCACCAATATTGTATCCCACATCGTTGAGTAGCTGAGTAGCTACGGGTTAAGACGATTATTATAAATATAATATATAAATATAATTATAAAGTTAAAAATAATATTTCTTATAAGGTATCAACATCTTGGAACTTCAGGTTGGAGTTAGAACATACCCAGCGCACTTCCTCTAGCCGCCATATTAGGTCATGTTGCTAACTCCAACCTGTGTATCCCATTTCGAGCTAGCATGCTTTGCCGCGCGCTTCACCAGCATTCAAGACACAGCATGCCTCTGTACAGTGAAAAGTTTGTATGCGGTCCCAGCGCTCCGGGGAAACAGCAGCTGCGGGTGGCTGCTGCCCGTGCCGAGGCGGCGCGGCGGGGACGCCTGCTGGCCCCCCAGGGCATCTCCGGACGCAGCGTGAAAGTAAGGAATCTGGTCTGCCAGCACCCTCGGGAAGGAACACTCGTACTCAAGTAGAAGGAGGACCTGATCACGAAGAGAAGCGCGCCGAACGTTGACCGCGCGATTACGTTCGAGGAAGATGATACTTCGCTTCTTGAGGACACCTTCCACCTCGCTTTATCGCAGCCCTAGGAGCAGGACCTCGACTCCCCCTGCCCTTATCTGCCCATGGTGCCCAGCGAGCGCCTGTGGCGGGAGCTGACCAGCGACAGCCAGGCCAGCGACAGCTGGTGGTACTCACAGAAGTGGGATGTAATATTGCTGCCCGACCGGCCATTTCAGGAGGACAGCCTCGCTCCAGGAGAAAAAGAAAACCTGACCCTGGAGGGCTACGTTGAGCATCAAAATGCATTCGAGGAAGAGGATGTACCGTTTACTGAGGACTCCTTCCACCTCGCGCTGCAGGAGCCGCAGGAGCAGGACCTCGGCTGCCGCTGCTCTGTCCTGCCCATGGTGCCCAGCGAGCTGCTGTGGCTGGAGCTGATGATCGACAGATGGGCCATCGACGGCTATTCATCGATACCGAATACAATATTGCTGCCCAACCAGGAATATCAGGACTTCTTCGCTTCAGGGGAACAGGATTACCTGACCCTGGAGAAGGATGCGCCGAAGGCTTACTATCAGATTGCCTTCAATTGCTTCGAAGAGGAGGATATTCTGATTGTTGGTCAGCCTTCGGCAGAACACCCTCGTTCTGAGGCAACAGAAACTCTTGATCCGGGAGCAAAACGCACCGAGGGTTGAGTTTCAGAATGGCTTAAAACATGTCACTGTTGAGTTATAAAATGTATTCCTGAACTGCATTGCAAAAAAATATTATGATGCAATGCTGTAACAATATTTTTCTTTAGCTCTCACAATATTAAGTACTGAAATATTTCATCACTACCCATATGTTTTGCCTCTTATTCCTGTTGCACCTCCTACTTTTCATTCTCTTCTCCGTCTCCTGCTTATTCTCTTCCTACGATTCTTCTTCCCCCTTTTCCTTCTGCAACTCCTGCCTATTCTCTTTCTACTTTTCTTTTTCCTCCTCCTTGTCCAACTCCTGCCAATTCTCTTCCTGCTCTTCCTTCTCATTTTGCCTTTAACATGTAGATACTAGAGTGGCAGAAAGTAGTCACTCAGGTAGTCCCGTTAGCTCAGTAGGGCTGTTACCGTCTGTTCTTCCTTTGTATTGTATTCCTCCTCCTCCTCTTTCTTATCTCTCTCCAAATCCTGCTTATTCTCTTCCTGGTCTTCCTCCTCCTTATTCACTTCCTGCTCCTTCTCCTCCTCCAGTCCTGCATATTCTTCTCCTACTCTATCTACTCCTCCTCCTCCAACTTCTACTTATCCGCCCTCAGTTTCTTCCTTCTTCTCCTCCAACTCCTGTATATTTCTTTCTCTGTCTACCTCCTCCACTTCTTTCTCCTCCATTTTAATTCTCTCTTGTTATCTATAAGTAGAGATACCCAGTGACCTGCAAGAGATAAGTCTGTCCACACATTCTTTCCTTATCTCTTTTACCCTGCTTTACCCTATGAGGTTAATTTTCTCATCACGTCTTTGCTATGTCTGCCTCTGCCTTGGCCTTTTGTCTAATCCCTGTCTAATCTAAGCCTTTGATCTATTTCGTTCAGTTTATTTTTTACTTTTCTATTTCTTGGTCCCAATCTCCTTTTTCTTATGTCCTGCTTTTCTGTATAAGATTAATTATTATCATCACGTCGGTCTCTGCCTTGGTCTTTTATTAAATTTCTAGACTAGTTTTCATCAAGTTGTTTTGTACTCTTCTATTTCTTGCTCCAAATAATTTTTCTTGGATAGTGTTGATCAGAATGTCTTGATCTTACGTGTCTTCCCTAATCCCACACACAAGGCTTTACATACTTTACATGCATACTTTTACATACCATACATAGTTTAGGCATCTATGTTACCTGTGCTACAATCAGATTTTCCTGTACACTTCTGAATGTCGGAAATTGAGTATTTATGTGAAGCTCAAGGTTTACGATTCATTACGATTACATATTCAGAAAAAATACATTCTTACTCAGGTTTAGTTATCCAAGGCAATCCATCCTCTGCTGTTCTCGTTGCTGGCTGACACTGACGTACACAAATTCACTTTCCTTATAACATGTACCATCCAAGACTTTCTAAGCAGAT
Organism: Chionoecetes opilio; assembly: GCA_016584305.1. Taxonomy (NCBI): domain Eukaryota; kingdom Metazoa; phylum Arthropoda; class Malacostraca; order Decapoda; family Majidae; genus Chionoecetes; species Chionoecetes opilio. The sequence continues at coordinate 95,357 of JACEEZ010003894.1, forward strand.
AAAATGTTCACACAAAAAAATAATCTATAAAATTGTGTTACCCAACATTTTCATTATTTGATCTTCGTCTCCTACAAGATTAATAAGCTTGATCCACATGTCATAGGAACAGCAGCTTGTAATGTCTTTAATAATGGTTATTATGACAACTGATAATGTTTCTTTACTTTTTATTACCCAATTATTTTTTTTCTTAATTATATTCCTCCTCTCTTCTGGATTCATTGCACAGACTTGATGCTTATTTCCATCATTATTGTGCCCGTCCTACTAATGCAAGCGTTGATTAATATCTTAATTCTTTCATAGCATTCAATGAGAGATTCTGAGACGGATTGTAGTATTTCTGTCTTTCACCTTCCTTTGACTCAAGTGTAGTATTATAAAAAAAAAGCCATGTCATATTACATCAAAAGTTGCATTAGTTGTAGTACCGCTAGGCTCAGCTTCACGTAGTCTAATGTAGTAATGTACGTAAGTAATAATGTATGTGTAGTAATGTAATGACTATGTAATATGTGCTCCAACATAAACCATTATGGAGCCACAGATTTAAGGAAACATGTGAATTATAGTAATGCAGCACAGTCAACAGCAGCATTAATAAAGTAATAGATCATAACAACAGTGGAGCTTGATGTAAAGTGAAAGCCGTTGTAAAGGCATAACCTACAACACCTAATGAAACTACTGAACTGTACTCTGGGTAATCTTTTATACTCTTCATTCCAGTTATGTTTACGAACCCTGGACTGTCTCTGTCTGTAAATATATAGAGTTTAGCAAGATACAGGACGTTCTAATACTTGGAAAATATTATCTTTGGTAGTGGGTTCAAGGGTATCAAGAAATGAGTCTGTCTGTCTACATCTGTCACGGCCATGAAAAGCAGATATTGTGTGGCCCATTTCGAATCACCTATGACATCGCACAGCATTTCAATTTTTTCAGCCCTTGTCTGGTCTTGTTTTATTATTCCTAAAGTTTTTTCCATTTTTTGTCGCATCTCTTTATTTTTTTTGCCTCATACTGGTGCGTGTGGCCTATTTGGGAACTAAATGAAACGAGGCATGTTAGAATGAAATGTCACGTATCTGGTATCCAATGTAACGATGAAGATATCTTATTATTATCTTACGTACGCAGGTCTCACAGGTGACACTCAGGACAGGAAGGGAGGGAGGACAGGTACTTTTGACAGACACTGGGTTTGTTACTGTCAAGGAAAACGACTCTATATGCCACCTGTGTGATAAATCGTACAGGTATTCATCTAGTTGTATTTTTTTTCAATTATTTTTTTGAGGTGATAACTTAGGGAAGAGGCAGATGACTTTCCATTGGTTTTGCTATTTTCAAACACCTGATTCCTACCCAGGTATTCGATGGCAGTACATTCTAAACATTTATTTTTGAGTGTAAGTTAATCGTGTTTCGCATTATTGCTTATCTACAAGAGAGTGTAACAAATCTACGAGCTTTGACACAAGACTGTAACTATTTCAGAAGCATCACATATACACAATTATCGGTAAATGCAATCACAACACAAACCTATAGACGAAATACATATCATCGAAAGTATTAAGAAATTATTAAATAACATAAAAAAAGAGACAAAGACCAGCAATTCCTTGACCTATCACCTTTGTACCTAAATACAAGCTGTCATCACGCGGTGCCAATCATCTGCTGACAATATGTATCTACAGAACGTTTTACATAATTACAGACGAACAATCAAGTCAGCCATGATACAATTGAGTTTATGCCAATTGTTTAACATCTGGAAACGCACGTGTTCTTATATGAAAGAGTGTTTATTTTCATTTGCAGTGAAGATGATTTGTTTTTGTGTTACCAGTTACTGATGCCTTAATATTTCTTGAAACACTACACTATCTACCACACCCTTTAAGCTTGGCCAGTTATGTCGCAGTTTAAGAGTTGCTAACCTATGTATCCTTCTAGGGCAATAAATTGTTATATTGTAAGAATTTTAAAAAGAGTGAATTCAGGAGGAGAAAATTACTGTAATGACTCCTCACATTTTGTCCTAAGAGAATATTTTTTTAGATAACAAACCATTATGGATACAAAATTTAAGGAAACATGTGAATTATAGTAATGCAGCAAAATCAACAGCAACTTTAATAAAGTAATGATCAAAATAACAGTGGAGCTTGATGTAAAGTGAAAGCCGTTGTAAAGGCATAACCTACAACACCAAATAAACCTACTGAACTGTATTATGGGAAATATTATATTCCCTTCATGCAGATCCTTCGTAAGACAGATAGTGTCTCTAAGAAGCTGCTTGAGAAATATATGAGTGTTATTAAATTATGTGGTTTGCGAGCCTCTAAATGTATATATGTTATAGACAGCATTTTCTGGCCCTCTAATCATCCTGGGAACCTCAAGTATAAAAATCCTGGTTCAATTTTCACTTCCTCTTCTTCCTTTTCCTCAGAGTTAGAATTAGCTCTATCTCTTCCTACATCACTTCTTTGAACTAAAGGGAAAACTAATATGCAGTTTATTATTTTCAACACCAAGATGTACTTACTGTACATATTTTCAAATTATATTCCAAGATTCATTTGTACTTAGAGCACTCAAGATTTTCTCCTCGACAGTACCACTAAAGGAAGGATGGAGGCCTTTCCCGAGTTAGATCTATGGATAAAAAGCAAGTCCTGAGATATGTTACTTCACTCAAAAGTCTATCATGAGCCTCTCGTAACTTTGCAAGGATTGAAAACTAAAAACTGGCACAAAGAAGCACAAAATGCATCATGTAATGGAACAAGAATTTTCTAAAACTATGACATCCATGTAGTTATGATTCAATATTACTTACGAAAAAAATCTTATATTATACAAAGTACACTTTAATCTTTTCATATAAGCATTCGATCCTCATGTTTATGGGTAGGCTCTGTGACACATCGCGGGCAAGCCCTCCAGAATATCAGAATATGCAGAATCAACCACCTGAACTTTTCAAGTAGTGTTCTATTAAATACTGTATTTTGTGTTTCCTTATGACAGTTTTTAGTTTTCAATCTTTGCAAAATTACGAGAGGCTCATGATAGACTTTTGAGTGAAGTATTACAATCAGGAACTACTTTTTATCCATAGATCTAACTCGGGAAGGCCTCCATCCTTCCTTTAGTGGTAATGTCGAGGAGAAAATCTTGAGTGCTCTAAGTGTAAATGAATCTTGGAATATAATTTGAGAATATGTACAGTAAATACATCTTTGTGTTGAAAATAATAAACTGCATATTAGTTTTCCCTTTATTCAAAGAAAGAAGATAAGAAGCCTAAGGAAGGTATATAAAAAGCCTACTGGCGTTTTAGGCTCCAAGGTAAAAAACTGTATAAATGTTGCCACAGTGTTATAAGCACCAGTGACTGTGTGTGTGTGTGGGGGGGGGGGGGGGGGGGGGTGTGCATGAGTAATTTGCGTACTTTGGGTAGGTCGGTGTGTCTTTGTGGTAATGGGGTGGCGGTAGGTCTCCTTGTGCCTCGGGTGGGGTATGAAGAGAGTGATCACTATAGAGTGGACTGGTAGCCTCTTAGGATTATTCCCTGTACGCTTAGTCTAGCCTCTGAATAATCATGACGACGGAGGGAATGGGTGTAGTTGCTGAGTATTTTTACGGTGGGGGATGTCTTGTTGTGTTTTGTGTGTGGGGAAAAGGGGGGGGGGGGGGGGGTGTTAACATGAGATAATATAACTAGCGTAAACTTTGGGTAAAACAGGCTTGAGGTGTCCTTCCTATAGGCATAATGAGGTGACAGCACGGTAGGTCATCCTTGACATCCTCAACAAGGCCTGGGTATGAAGAGAGTGAATCACCCTATACGAGTGAGACCCTAGGTAGCCCTCCCTTAAGGATCATATTCACCCTGTCACCTGTTCCCTCACCGCCTCTAAGCCTCTCAAAGAACATAATCATGGACGAACGCGAGGGAAATGGCGGCTAATGCAGTATAAGGACATTGAAGATAATTTTTACGAGTGGGGGAAAATAGCAACTCAAAATTATATTAAAGATTTTTTTTTGTTAAGTGTGAGTGGAAAAAGTTAAAAAGACAATTCCTCTCGGTTAGGCCTATATTCTGTCTAGGCCTATTCTACCTACCTGAAGCATGCACTAGATGGAATTGCTGCGTCTTCCTTCTTATCTATGACTTGAATATCATTAACTATTTGTTATATCTTTTTTTTTTTTGTGCATAAATATGTTTCTGCATATATTTATTCCTCTCACTTAGGCCTATATTCTGCCTACCTGAAGTATGCCAGAGATAGAATTGTTGCTTCTTGGTTCTTATCTGTGACTCGAATTTCATTAAGTTTTCATTTTATCTTATTTTTTCATAGCATATATTTGTTTCCTTTATATGTTTGTGTATATTTCTTGGCATGATTTCCACGCGGGGTGTTGTGTGAGGTGTGTTCTGCGTCCCTGTGGTGGAGTGCCCAATTTATGTCTCCCTGATAAGCAGTCCCAATATAACGTTTCTTAACTCCAATGAAAATAATTCCAATCAGCGGCGTAATTAGTTTTTTTTAATTAATAGCAATTACTGATAGAATATCGTGAGAGGAAAACTCCATCAAAATATTAATTATGGCACACTCGATGCTGCCCTACACGGCCATACATTCACCGTCTATTTCCTACACATTCGCGAGTTTATACTCTCAATTCGTGTCCTCCTCGCCATTCCATCGCCATTTTAGAAACATTGCAGGAATAACGCGTTTTCGGGGGTGGTGCTAAATTTTTCCAATCTTATATATTTGATTAAGCATGAAGCAAAAATATATTCCTGTCAAATAAAGTGTAAGGGCCAACTCCGCGCCATTTTCTATCGGGTTGGGCGTTGTGTGTGGCTGTCGGACCGAGGGGGCAGGTGGCCGAACAATGCGCGCGCCGCCCAATCCCCTCGCACCCCTCCCGTCACCATGGCAACCACGGCTCACACCCTCGCCCTTCCCTTCCTGCTTCCCCTTCCTCTGATCCGTCACCTCCTTTTGCCCGCTCAAGTGTTTCGAGAAAATGGAAAATCTGGAAAATGGAAATTCACGTTCCGTGAATGATGGCGAAGGCGGGCGGAGAGTGGGCTGAGGGTGGAGGCGGAGGTGGGCTGAGGGTGGAGGCGGGAGGTGGATTGAAGAGGAGGAGGAGGAGGTGGATTAATATCAGACACAGACCCTTACCGGGGACTCCGAGGCGACACCGGCACGCACGCTAATATTATACCTTCCTCCTCCTCCGATATATATGTTATAGACAAGGCAAACGCAAATGAATAAGAGAGGGAGCACGTACACACACACACGTCACACGCACACGCACACGTAAGTACACACACACACACACACACACACACACACACACACACACACACACACACACACACACACACACACACACACACACACACACACACACACACTCCTCCCTCACATCATCTGGGATAAGAGGGAATGTTGACACGCTATGAAATTATGCTCAGGAGGAATTAATGTATCGGCCCCATAGATATCAAATATAAATAAATAAATAGAGGAGTTTGGTGAGTAAGGAGGCGAGTCAATATTCTGGAAGCCTTGCCGAGCGTGGTCCTGTGCAGAGGCCCCTCAGGACACACCACGCAGGCTGCGGCGCGGGGCGGGGCGGGGCGGGGCGGGGCGGGGCGGGGCGGGGCGGGGCGAGGCGGGATGGGGCAGGACATGGGAACTACCTGCGCCTAAGGGCCGTGAGGGTTCGCATCCCTTTTGGCCCCACGGCTTAGCATGGTAAAATAACGGAGGCATTCTGACCCGCCGTATAAAACAGGGGAAGGAATGCAAAAACAAAAACAAATAAATAGTTGATGAAATAATTCACCTCGGAATAATAATTAAGCTGTCCCTGGAAAAGAAAAATGAGAATAACGTAGCAAGACTGGCGTAACTACAAATTAACAACAACAACAACAACAACAACAACAACAACAACAACAACAACAACAACAACAACAACAACAACAACAACAACCAACCATAATAACAACCCTAATGAGTAGCATCAATATGATAAAAAAAATGAAAATGCTAGAACACAACCCTTTTAGATTTCAGCTAACGAGGTCTTCCTTGTGGCTCCTGAAGGGTCTGGGAGCGAGTCTATTGTTTACGCCGCAGGGGAGTGCCGCACTTTTGAGGCCAAGCCATTGTTGCCGCGGCGGGGGCGGCGCGTGGCTGCCTCACCGGAAATGAGGTGCAAGGAGGGCACTGCAAGGGAGTCGCGCGCAAATTTCTCGGAAAATATATATTTGTGTGTATGTATATATGTATGTCTGTATAGATACACATATGTATACACTATAAATGCACATAAAAAAAGAGACAGAGAGAGAGAGATAGGTAGATAGATAGACAGATAGATATAGATAGAAAAACAAATTTACTATTTGTATGTAGTGGTGTATAACTTGGTCTCCCTTCCTTGCACAATTAGAATACAAGCAGGGGACTCACCTGGCAGGGGAGGGAAAGGGAGGCGGCCCGGCACGGCGACGCTCGCCACCTGCGGAAGATTGGATGAGAAAATTACTACATTATCTCGATGACATAAAAAAGAAGAATCAGATGAGGAACCTGACTCACAATTAATTCCAGGATGATTACATGAAGGTGTCGCTTCGAGCACCGCCGCGACGCCGTGACACAGGCGGAGCGACGCGCGACGGCGACCGACCACACGGCAGGGCGGCACAGGCGTCTTGCCCTGACTGTACTATACCCCTGAAGCAGGCAATACCCATGCCCTGTGCCACCCCTGCACCGTGTCCACTTGTGTGTGTGTGTGTGTGTGTGTGTGTGTGTGTGTGTGTGTGTGTGTGTGTGTGTGTGTGTGTGTGTGTGTGTGTGTGTGTGTGTGTGTGTGTGTGTGTGTGTGTGTGTGTGTGTGTGTGTGTGTGTGTGTGTGTGTGTGTGTGTGTGTGTGTTTGTGTGTATGGGTGTACGTACCTTGTCTAATGATTTGTGTAGGATATATATATATATATATATATATATATATATATATATATATATATATATATATATATATATATATATATATATATATATATATATATATATATATATATATATATATATATATATATATATATATATATATATATATATATACATTTTTTTTTATATATTTATATATAACCATTTTCATTATATTGCATTTTAGAGATCGGAAGGTTATTTTTCATATATGTTGGTTCCGTGAAGTTTCTCAAGCCGCTTCACGCCAGCACTGACGTCGGCTGTTTCATGTATTGTTTTGATCTACTTATTTACTCATATATATATTTTCAAAAATCATGTCCTGGAGGTAGGTACTGCAGCTCTGTAATGCTGCTCCCACTGAGTCTGGGATATCATGAAACATTCTTTGATATCAAAAGAATATATTCAACTGAATGCATAAAATCTAAATACATTTGAAATCTATTTCATTGATATATAAGAAACAATGCAATGTGTGTGCTTTTTCCCCCACTTGATAGAGGCGTAAAGGGAATGATTCATTATAACACATTTGGATCCATGTGTCCTCAGTTACTGGCTAAAATACGTATCTCAAGAAAATAATATTCTTCATATCACGGCAAAACATGGGAGCCTCCATCCTTGTTGGAGACATTCAACAAACCATAAGCACGTTTTCATTATTGTAATTATCAATATGAATTTCCCTGAAAATTCATATTGATTTGCAGCTACGAGACAAATTTGTGCAGGATAAGGTTTGGGGCTCGTCACCTGCCGCTGCCATGATGGTCTATAGATATTCTCAGACCCTTCGACTTGTTAGGAGACTCAAGGATTCTTTGGTTGAAAGTAATGAGCTTGGATCAACCGTAGTTTGGCAATCACTAACGGCCTCAGGTAAAAAAAAAAAAAAGCTTGGTTTGGATTTACTTTCCTTTAGTATTTGAACTGTACATCAAAAACACATGATAAACAGGGCTATCTATGGCTGTGTGATCACGGGAGCTGATAGTGGTTACTTTGATGGGTACTTGGGCACGATGATGGGGCACCTTCACTGTTATATTACCTCATGTTGGTGTGAGAATATCTAAGCAGCTGAACAGAGTGGACAACCCAAAGCCTTGGATATGTAAGTAGCCAAGCAGGTAAATTTACATAGCTCTCTAATGAACATGATTATAAGATATAGTTGATAGAATTCGAAACTTATAATGCACATAAATAGATGAATAAAATATAGAAAAATAATAAAGTTGTTTATGTTTGAGCTTTTGAGTAAAATAAATCACATTTTTCTGATTGAGTCTGTTGCTTTGGAAATGTAGGCCTTTGAAACGCCTCAATACATTCAATGACTGATTTCATACATACACTTATTAATCTACAAACATAGAAAATAGTGAGTGGGTAAAATCAGAGGCCACAAAGACGATAATTCTGGAAGATTTAGATGGCATGGTTGTAGTTTTGGGCATTTTATATTTTCATGAGTAAATAGTTGCGTAAAATAAAAGTTAACGAACCTTATATTTCAATCTTCTCTTAAAATAATAGTTAACGAACCTTATATTTCAGTCTTCTCTTAGTTTGGTTTGTATATAGTCAAGGAGGAGGGAGGGTGTTCATGGATCTTATTACAGTAATCTCGCAACACCATAGTAAACACCACTGCCGTGTATGGAAATGTAAAATGGCATATATGGAAAAATGAAATAATGAATAAGTATATAAAATAGATAAAATAATGAAATATATAAAACAGCAATCAGGAACTTCAGCGTCAGTCTGATTCTAACTAAATAAAATACACTGCTTTGTTGGACATGGCAAGGCGCGTCGTGTGTGTGGTGACATACAGGCGACAGAAGTAACTCAGATAACATCAACAGCTTCCTTTCTGTCATCCAAAGAAATAGTGAGAATGATTTTACCAGCGGCACAAATGGTATGGAAATTACGATGAGAAATGAAAACTATTGTGAAAAAAATGTAGAAATATCCGACTCGGCTACATTCCAAAATAAATCGTATCTGCCTGGAGCCTAAAACCAGGGAATTTTCATATATGACATTTGTGCATTTGGTTCAGTTTTGCATTGATCTTGGAGCTCACATATTATTTTCAGTATTTACAATGGCTAGATCTGGTGATTTCAGGACATTTCAAAATCCTGTTAACCACACAAGTCACCTACCGTAGATAACACTATAGTCGCCACCTGCAATCATGTCGCCAGCCGCCAAATATTAAGAATTATAGCATCACTACTGATTTTTATGTGCCACTGAAAATGATACACAGTAGTTTATATCATGACTGTATAATCTACCCTGTTTCAGTGTTGTGTTATGCTTTGTATCTGCATGTATATACGGTTTCAAATTTTCCTACTCGTTTATTTTTCGCGCGACGACGACGGCGGGAGGACACTCAGAACATAAACACTAACTGGCGACCTTATTGTAGGTCGCCACTCCGGTGAATTTTTTTGTAATTTGTTAATTTATAGCCCTACTATGACACAGATGAAGACACAAAATGACACAGACTCTCCAGATAGCCCCTTCTAACTTTCCTGAAATCATGGATGTAGAAATGTAAGTATTAACGCCACCACACGTCTGTACATCGAAAAAAAACGTTGTCCTGGCGACTTTAGTGTTATCTACGGTACATGTACGCCTGAAGGAGAGGAGGATAATCATATTGAGTCACATAAATAATTACAGGAAAATATCGTTATTTATTATAAACAAGGAATATAATGAAATGTGAAAATTAGGTAATGGTGGAAGATAATCTGAAATGCGTAGAAACCAAAAACTTATATAGAAAAATGAAATAGATAAATGAGTATATGAAATAAATTAGGAAGGAACCTAATAATAGATCTAAAAATAAACCCATGGAAGGAAGAGATAACAACCTATGAAAGGAATATAATAAATAGCCTACAAACACTATAAGCTCCAACGTAAAATAAAAGTAAAAAAATGTAACAATGAAATAGATCAAACAGAGCAATCAAGAAGTTCAGCGTAAAGTCTGATTCTAACTAGAAAAAAAAGAAAAAAAAAGAAAAAAGAAAAAGAAAACATGACAGACTTTTATGGAAGAAGAAAACTTGTACTAAGTTTCATGTAATAAAAAAAAATTATCGTCTCATAAAGGCGACAAAAGTAACTCAGATAACATCAATGGCTTCCTTTTTGTCATCTACAGAAATGATGAGAATGATCCTACCAGCGGCACAAATGGTATGGAAATTGCTATGAGAAAAGAAAATTACTGTTGAAAATAATGCAGAAATATGGAAACATGGAAATTACGATATGAAAGGAAAACTATTGTGGAAAAAAAATGTAGAAATATCCGACTCGGCTACATTCCAAATAAATCGTATCTGCCTGGAGCCTACAACCAGGAAATTTTTATATATGACATTTGTGCATTTGGTTCAGTTTTGCATTGATATTGGAGCTCACATATTATTTTCAGTGTTTACAATGGCTAGATCTGGTGGTTTCAGGACATTTCAGAATTCTATTAAACCACACAAGTCACCTAAGCACGCCTGAAGGAGCTGAAGGAGGATAATAATTTTGAGTCACAGAAATAATTACAAAAAAATATCGATATTTTCCTTTACATGGACAAGTAATATAATGAAATATGAAAATTAGGTGATGGTGGAAGATAATCTTAAATGCGTAAGAACCAAAAACATATATGGAAAGAATAAATAAATAAATGAGTATATGAAATAAATTAGGAAGGAACCTAATAATAGACCTAATGAAGGAAGATAATAGCCTACAGGCGCTATAGGCTTCAACGTAAAAATAATAAAAATAGCAAGACTATAAAATAGACAAAACAGACCAATCAGGAAGTTCAGCGTCAGGTCAGATTCCAACCAACAACAAAAAAGCAGCGACAAGATTAAAGTAATGCATGACAAACTGGCTTTCATTGAAGAAGAAAACTTGAAGTAGGTTTCATGTAATAAAAAAAAAATCGTCTTATAAAACTGAACATTGACGAAAAAAATATTACAGCACCAACAGTCAAGCCAGGCTCTCTGTTGCTTTGGAAATGTAGGCCTTGGAAATACCTTAGTACATTCAATGACTGATTTCATACATACACTTATTAATCTACAAACATAGAAAATAGTGAGTGTGTAAAATCAGAGGCCACAAAGACGATGATGCCGGAAGATTTAGATGGCATGGTTGTAGTTTTGGGCATTTTATATTTTCATGAGTAAATAGTTTCGTAGAATAAAAGTTAACGAACCTTATATTTCAATCTTCTCTTAAAATAATAGTTAACGATCCTTATATTTCAGTCTTCTCTTAGTTTGGTTTTTATATAGTCAAGGAGGAGGGAGGGTGTTCATGACTCTTATTACAGTACCTCATAGCACCATAGTAAACACCACTGCCATGAATGAAAATGTAAAATGGCATATATGGAAAAAGGAAATAAATGAATAAGTATAATTTATAAAATAGGTAATATTATGAAATATAAAACAGAGCAATCAGGAAATTCAACATCAGGTCTGATTCTAACCAGGGAAAATACACTGCTTTATTAGAGATGGCAAGGCGCGTCGTGTGTGTGGTCGCCTACATGTATGTAGGCGACAGAAGTAACTCAGATAACATCAACAGCTTCCTTTTTGTCATCCAAAGAAATAGTGAGAATGATTTTACCAGCGGCACAAATGGTATGGAAATTACGATGAGAAATGAAAACTATTGTGAAAAAAATGTAGAAATATCCGACTCGCCTACATTCCAAAATAAATCGTATCTGCCTGGAGCCTACAACCAAGGAATTTTCATATATGACACTTGTGCATTTGGTTCAGTTTTGCATTGATATTGGAGCTCACATATTATTTTCAGTATTTACAATGGCTAGATCTGGTGATTTCAGGACATTTCAAAATCCTGTTAACCACACAAGTCACCTACCGTAGATAACACTATAGTCGCCACCTGCAATCATGTCGCCAGCCGCCAAATATTAAGAATTATAGCATCACTACTGATTTTTATGTGCCACTGAAGATGATACACAGTAGTTTATATCATGACTGTATAATCTACCCTGTTTCAGTGTTGTTTTATGCTTTGTATCTGCATGTATATACGGTTTCAAATTTTCCTACTCGTTTATTTTTCGCGCGACGACGACGGCGGGAGGACACTCAGAACATAAACACTAACTGGCGACCTTATTGTAGGTCGCCACTCCGGTGAATTTTTTTGTAATTTGTTAATTTATAGCCCTACTATGACACAGATGAAGACACAAAATGACACAGACTCTCCAGATAGCCCCTTCTAACTTTCCTGAAATCATGGATGTAGAAATGTAAGTATTAACGCCACCACACGTCTGTACATCGAAAAAAAACGTTGTCCTGGCGACTTTAGTGTTATCTACGGTACATGTACGCCTGAAGGAGAGGAGGATAATCATATTGAGTCACATAAATAATTACAGGAAAATATCGTTATTTATCTTTCTATAAACAAGGAATATAATGAAATGTGAAAATTAGGTAATGGTGGAAGATAATCTGAAATGCGTAGAAACCAAAAACTTATATAGAAAAATGAAATAGATAAATGAGTATATGAAATAAATTAGGAAGGAACCTAATAATAGATCTAAAAATAAACCTATGAAAGGAATATAATAAATAGCCTACAAACACTATAAGCTCCAACGTAAAATAAAAGTAAAAAAATGTAACAATGAAATAGATCAAACAGAGCAATCAAGAAGTTCAGCGTAAAGTCTGATTCTAACTAGAAAAAAAAAAAAAAAAAAAAAAAAAAAAAAAAAACATGACAGACTTTTATGGAAGAAGAAAACTTGTACTAAGTTTCATGTAATAAAAAAAATTATGGTCTCATAAAGGCGACAAAAGTAACTCAGATAACATCAATGGCTTCCTTTTTGTCATCTACAGAAATGATGAGAATGATCCTACCAGCGGCACAAATGGTATGGAAATTGCTATGAGAAAAGAAAATTACTGTTTAAAATAATGCAGAAATATGGAAACATGGAAATTACGATATGAAAGGAAAACTATTGTGGAAAAAAAATGTAGAAATATCCGACTCGGCTACATTCCAAAATAAATCGTATCTGCCTGGAGTCTACAACCAGGAAATTTTTATATATGACATTTGTGCATTTGGTTCAGTTTTGCATTGATATTGGAGCTCACATATTATTTTCAGTGTTTACAATGGCTAGATCTGGTGGTTTCAGGACATTTCAGAATTCTATTAAACCACACAAGTCACCTAAGCACGCCTGAAGGAGCTGAAGGAGGATAATAATTTTGAGTCACAGAAATAATTACAAAAAAATATCGATATTTTCCTTTACATGGACAAGTAATATAATGAAATATGAAAATTAGTTGATGGTGGAAGATAATCTTAAATGCGTAAGAACCAAAAACATATATGGAAAGAATAAATAAATAAATGAGTATATGAAATAAATTAGGAAGGAACCTAATAATAGACCTAATGAAGGAAGATAATAGCCTACAGGCGCTATAGGCTTCAACGTAAAAGTAATAAAAATAGCAAGACTATAAAATAGACAAAACAGACCAATCAGGAAGTTCAGCGTCAGGTCAGATTCCAACCAACAACAAAAAAGCAGCGACAAGATTAAAGTAATGCATGACAAACTGGCTTTCATTGAAGAAGAAAACTTGAAGTAGGTTTCATGTAATAAAAAAAAAATCGTCTTATAAAACTGAACATTGACGACAAAAATATTACAGCACCAACAGTCAAGCCAGGCTCTCTGATGCTTTGGAAATGTAGGCCTTGGAAATACCTTAGTACATTCAATGACTAATTTCATACATACACTTATTAATCTACAAACATAGAAAATAGTGAGTGTGTAAAATCAAGAGGCCACAAAGACGATGATGCCGGAAGATTTAGATGGCATGGTTGTAGTTTTGGGCATTTTATATTTTCATGAGTAAATAGTTTCGTAGAATAAAAGTTAACGAACCTTATATTTCAATCTTCTCTTAAAATAATAGTTAACGATCCTTATATTTCAGTCTTCTCTTAGTTTGGTTTTTATATAGTCAAGGAGGAGGGAGGGTGTTCATGACTCTTATTACAGTACCTCACAGCACCATAGTAAACACCACTGCCATGAATGAAAATGTAAAATGGCATATATGGAAAAAGGAAATAAATGAATAAGTATAATTTATAAAATAGGTAATATTATGAAATATAAAACAGAGCAATCAGGAAATTCAACATCAGGTCTGATTCTAACCAGGGAAAATACACTGCTTTATTAGAGATGGCAAGGCGCGTCGTGTGTGTGGTCGCCTACATGTATGTAGGCGACAGAAGTAACTCAGATAACATCAACAGCTTCCTTTTTGTCATCCAAAGAAATAGTGAGAATGATTTTACCAGCGGCACAAATGGTATGGAAATTACGATATGAAAGGAAAACTATTGTGGAAAAAAATGTAGAAATATCCGACTCGCCTACATTCCAAAATAAATCGTATCTGCCTGGAGCCTAAAACCAAGGAATTTTCATATATGACATTTGTGCATTTGGTTCAGTTTTGCATTGATCTTAGAGCTCACATATTATTTTCAGCCTTACATGGGCTATATCTGGTGGTTTCAGGACATTTCAGGATCCTGTTAAACCACACAAGTCACCTAAGCACGCCTGAAGGAGCTGAAGGAGGATAATAATTTTGAGTCACAGAAATAATTACAGAAAAATATCGATATTTTCCTATATATGGACAAGTAATATAATGAAATATGAAAATTAGGTGATGGTGGAAGATAATCTTAAATGCGTAGGAACCAAAAATATATATAGAAAAATGAAATAAATAAATGGGCAAATAAAATAAATTAGAAAGGAACCTAATAATAGACCTAATAATAAACCTATGGAAGGAAGATAATAACCTATGCAAGGAATAGAATAGCCTACAGGCACTATAGGCTCTAACGTAAAAAAAAAAAACTGTAAAATCTTAAACAATGAAATAGATGAAACAAAGCAATCAGGAAGTTCAGCGTCAGGTCTGATTCTAACTAAAGAAAATACACGAAGAGAAAAACATTTAAACCATGACACACACAGACTTTTGAAGAAGAGAACTTGAAGTAGGTTTAATATAATACAAAAAAAATTCGTCTTATAAAACTGAGCATTGACGACAAAAATATTACAGCACCAACAGTCAAGCCAGCCTCACAAATATTCATATTACTGGTGCACAAAGCAAGGCCCAACCCTCAGAAGACTCAGGAAGATTAGAGGAGGGAACACATGGAGTAGTGGTGTGCATAGTGGTATGTATAGTGGTGTGTATAGTGGTGTGTATAGTGGTGTGTATAGTGGTGTGTATAGTGGTGTGTATAGTGGTGTGTGTAGTGGTGTGTGTAGTGGTGTGTGTAGTGGTGTGTATAGTGGTGTGTATAGTGGTGTGTATAGTGGTGTGTATAGTGGTGTGTATAGTGGTGTGTATAGTGGTGTGTGTAGTGGTGTGTATAGTGGTGTGTGTAGTGGTGTGTATAGTGGTGTGTATAGTGGTGTGTATAGTGGTGTGTATAGTGGTGTGTATAGTGGTGTGTATAGTGGTGTGTATAGTGGTGTGTATAGTGGTGTGTATAGTGGTGTGTATAGTGGTGTGTATAGTGGTGTGTATAGTGTGGTGTGTGGTAGTGTGTGGTATGTATAGTGGTATGTATAGTGGTATGTATAGTGGTATGTATAGTGGTATGTATAGTGGTATGTATAGTGGTATGTATAGTGGTATGTATAGTGGTATGTATAGTGGTATGTATAGTGGTATGTATAGTGGTATGTATAGTGGTATGTATAGTGGTGTGTATAGTAGTAAGTAGTATGTGGCGTGGAGGTGAAAGTGTTGAACCATTGAATACATGCAAAACGATCGACTGGCCTAGGAAAGAAGATGGAGAAGAAGAAGAAAAGGAACAACAACAACAACAAACAAGAATAAGTACAAAAGAATAAGAATAAGAAGAGCATGAAGGAAGAAGAAAAAACAAGAACAAAATAACACAAAGAAGAGTATTGAGAAGAAGAAGAAGAAAAAGAAGAAGAAGATTTAGTAAAAAAAGAAGATTTAGACGAAAAAGATTTAGAAGAAGATGATGATGATGAGAAGAAGAAGAAGAAGGAAGGCATGAAACTGTTGTAGCAATATATACGAAGGACATCAAGCACGGGACTCTCAATTGCCTCTTACTAAACACATTAAAAAATAACACAAAACACCATAAGAATAAGAAAGACAAAATTCATGAAATCAGAAGAAAGCGAGGAAAAAGTCAGAGATAAAACACAACGAAAATGGTAAACAAAAGTAATAAAATATATGCGAGACAAAGAATGTAGTTGTTGTTGTTGGACATGAAGAGCCATCTACCTCCCCTCCCCCCTTACACACACACACATGCATTTTACATCTCAGACATCGATCTCTCGACAGGTGAAGAGCGCAACCACACTACATTTTCCACCACACCTGCAGCGGCACATGCATATTAACGGTCTCTCAAAAATAGTGTGTTTCGGGCGGCGAGCTGAGCGTGTGGGAATTGTTCACTTTCCATCAGGGAGACGAGGCTGAGGGGGCGGTAAAATAGTATTACTGGGCGTGTGTTGCTCAGTTTTGTGGGTTTTCTGAAGTGTGAGGTGGAAGAAGGTGAGGACTATGAGGTGGACTTAAGGCCTTAAGGCATTCTGATGCTCAACCCTCGGTGCGTTTTTCTCCCGGATCAAGAGTTCCTGTTGCCCCAGAACGAGGGTGTTCTGCCGAAGGTGCTGGCTGGCCACCACCATCACGCCCCTCATCACTGAAGGGCTGACGATGGCCCAGTGGTTAGTGGTCAGCGCCAGGACAGCGGCGCCCCCTTGACGCCACAGGCAGGACAGGAGGGAGGGAGTCGAGATCCTTCTCCTTGGACGGGGACACTTTGTCCTCAACCATCAGAATATCCTCCTCTTATCTGCTATAAAAAATAGTAAGCCTTCGTTGCATCCTTCTTCAGGGTCAGGTAATCCTGTTCCCCTGGAGCGAGGGTGCTCCTCCTGATATTCCTGGCTGGGCAGCAATATTGTATCCCACATCGTTGAGTAGCTGAGTGGCTACGGGTTAAGACGATTATTATAAATATAATATATAAATATAATTATAAAGTATAAAAAAACATTTCTTATAATGTATCAACATCTTGGAACTTCAGGTTGGAGTTAGAAAAACCCAGCGCACTTCCTCTAGCCGCCATATTAGGTCATGTTGCTAACTCCAACCTGTGTATCCCATTTTGAGGGAGCATGCTTTGCCGCGGCCTTCATCAGCAATTCAAGACACAGCATGTCTCTTTACAGCGAAAAGTTTGTATGCGGTCCCAGTGTTCCGGGGAAACAGCAGCTGCGGGTGGCTGCTGCCCGTGCCGAGGCGGCGCGGCGGGGACGACAGCAGGCCCGCCAGAGCATCGCCGGACAGCAGCGTGAAAGAAAGGAAGGTGGTAAGCGAGCACCCTCGGGAAGGAACACTCGTACTCAAGTAAAAGGAGGACCTGACCGCGAAGAGGAGCGCGCCGAACGTTGACCGCGCGACTACGTTCGAGGAAGATGATATTTCGCTTCTTGAGGACACCTTCCACCTCGCCCTATCGCAGCCCCAGGAGCAGGACCTCGACTCCCCCTGCCCTGTCCTACCCATGGTGCCCAGCGAGCGCCTGTGGCAGGAGCTGACTAGCGATAGCCGGGCCAGCGACAGCTGGTGGTACTCACCGAAGTGGGATGTAATATTGCTGTCCGACCGGCTATTGCAGGAGGACACCGTTGCTCCAGGGGAACAAGAAAGTCTGAGCCTGGAGGGCTACGTTGAGCGTCAAAATGCATTCGAGGAAGAGGATATTCCGTTTACTGAGGACTTCTTCCACCTCGCGCTGCAGGAGCCCCAGGAGCAGGACCTCGGCTGCTGCTGCTCTGTCCTGCCCACGGTGCCCAGCGAGCTGCTGTGGCTGGAGCTGATGATCGACAGCTGGGCCATCGACGGCTACTCATCGATGTGGGATACAATATTGCTGCCCAGCCAGGAATAACAGGAGGGCACCCTCGCTCCAGAGGAACAGGATTACCTGACCCTGGAGAGGAAAGCGCCGAAGGCTTACTATCAGATTGCCTTCGATTGCTTCGAAGAGGAGGATATTCTGATTGTTGGTCAGCCTTCGGCAGAACACCCTCGTTCTGAGGCAACAGAACCTCTTGATCCGGGAGCAAAACGCACCGAGGGTTGAGTTTCAGAATGGCTTAACACATGTCACTGTTGATTTATAAAATGTATTCCTGAACTGCATTTCAACAGTGATATTTCTTATTTTTTACTGTTTTGCCAGTGGATTTCATTTAGAGTGTATTAAATATATTAATATTGATAAAGGATGATTTTTCTCAAACAATAAATATGATGCTTTACATGTGCCTTTTCTTTAGGAGGGATTTTTTTTACCAAGTAAATCTCAAACGGGACTCTCAAAGTAGGTTTTAACACTTAGTTGCTGATGATAACAATATGATACATTCTACGATGGACCTTGTAGCTATAATTATTAATTATAATTATATATCAGTTAATCATTTATTTAGTACAAATCTGCTTCGTTTTTTTACATCCCGTGACCCAGACATCAGGTGTGGGGGTTATAGATGATTTCCTTGGAGATTCTTACCAAGAGATTCACCTCCCCATCACCTGAACACTGTATCGCAGGAGGATAGAAGGTTTGTGTTGTATGACTATCGACTACCAACGAGGGGTCATTAAGCCAGGCATACAAGTACTTGGCCCTTAAAGCCTTGACTTAAAGGCTACCAGCCGTTCTTACATCTGTATACCTATTTTAGTGTTATGTACGGACAGGCTACCGCAAAGATACGTATCTATGTGTATCGTAGACGACCTGGGAATTGAGCCCATCGCGTTGGCGAGACAAGTGTAGTACCAGTGCAAATCACAGGAAGTTCCTTTCTTCGCAATGTAAAATACACTTCCACTGCAATTTTTTCTCACTTAATACAATGAAAAGTATCCTTTTTTTACGTTTGTGCCCATAGCGCCGGTAGGTTTTTCTATTCTCCCTAAGGGCTTTGATGGTTAGCCATTTAGGTCCATTTGAGGGCTATGATGATTGGCCCTCGCCCGTGGTGGCGCAGGCAGTATTTCTTTAATGACGCCTGCAGAGACTCATGCCCCCCCACCCCCTCGTGTCCTCCGATGCACTGGCTGTCGATGGTAGGGTTGATGGGCAGCATGTGGATAGTCTTCGGCTAATTAACAATAGAAGAAAGATTTGCAACCCGCGGGACTCGAACTCGGAACACCAAAAATGCCACTTCAAGACGTTAACCACTCGGCCTACGCAACACTAAAAGATGTAGTAAATAAAATCAATGTTTACGTTTACGTTTCAAATCTGCTTCCTCGGCCATCAAAAAGGTGCTAAAAAAGGCGTCAGTCTCAGCTCCTCACCAGCACCACGACCAGTCTGAGGTGCTGAGGTGCTGTACACAAATGTATGCTTATTCAGTACAGTAAAGTGCTTGGAGGTGCTGCTTCGGATAAGGCGTGTAGTGGCGATATCAGGTGCCCGGAGGTGGAGGTTCAAAGGACATGAAGTTAGTAGAAGTGAGAGATAATTACGTCTTGGGGGTAAACTGGAAAAATTATTTGGGCATCAAAGTTCTATGATAGATCAAGAGTTTTCTGCGTGTGACAAAATGTAGCTGATAAACAATCCTAATATTCTTAACAACCACTTTTCGTAGACAATTTATATCGACCTTTTTTCCTTCACCTATTCAGAACATTGTATAAAATCGCGTAAATATTAAATTTGTGACAAGATTTCCTCACTGTCTAAGACACACTTATAGGCATAGTGGCGATGATACATGTTACAGGGGGGTACATAAGGAAGGGCGGGTTACATAAGGTTAAGCAGGACCCACGACACCCTACCCATGCCCTTGGTACACTTTGAAGGAAGGAAGGAAAGGAAAAAAAAGACTGTGCAAACTTTTTTCTTTTTACATGTTGAAAGATGTGAATATGAGCTTCAATCTAAATTCTGTATCACATATTCAATCTCTGTCTTTTGTCTTTGCCTCTGTTTGCCTGTACGACGCGCGCTCCTCTCTCTCTCTCTCTCTCTCTCTCTCTCTCTCTCTCTCTCTCTCTCTCTCTCTCTCTCTCTCTCTCTCTCCTCTCTCTCTCTCTTTTTTTTACCGTAGTCTCAAGCCACTGAAAGAACATGCAACAGGACTCAACAACCATTTATGAGACTTGAATGATCTATACCTACTAAAAACCTACTAAGCCCTAAAAATTAAAAACTAAAAAGAACCTACTTTCAATAAAAAAAAATTAAAAAAAACCTACTTTCAATGCTAAGTGTTAATAATTACTTCATTTGAAATATACATCTGAGTCTTTCATATGGTCTCGTGCCTTCGTTTTGCTGGTTCATCATAGCAGTGAGCCATATGCCACCACCACTTAGTATAGGGAAGCATACTTATAAGTGATAGATAACTGGCCATCTTATTGTTCTTAGTTGTTTAGTGGCAGAAAAAACATGTTTGGAATAATGAACCTAACTAACATCATTATAGTGTAGATTCTGCTAGTTTGTATGTACATTACAATTTTTATTACACACACACACACACACACACACACACACACACACACACAGACACACACACACACACACACACCCGCACACACACACACACACACACACACACACACACCCGCACACACACACACACTGAAAGAAAGAAAGAAAGACTGCATAAATGTAGATACGGAGACAGGCCACACGAGTGTAGCTCAGGCCCTGTAAAACACAACTAGGTACACACACACACACACACACACCACACCCCCACCCACCCCACCCACCCTGTCAATATCCACCTGACTGTCAATATTTTCAGGCTGAGTCAACCCCTCCAGGCGCCTGATTCAGCTTGCCACGTCAAGTGATAACACGCTATCTAGATCACCTCACACTACTGCACTAAACCTTTCACTCAGAGCCATCGTGCTAGTTATGATAAAAGCATCAGATAACAAAATTTAAATCCTCCGATACTTCACATAACATTTTTACGAAGTGAGCGGCGATGAAGTCAAAGAACAAATCACATATTAAGAGGTCTCTATATCCCTTCACTTGTCACAAAGTAATGCAAACACACAATATACAACAAGGTGAGGTATGATTATTACATTAACTTTTCTTATAATGTTCCAACATCTTGGAACTTCAGGTTGGAGTTAGGAAAACCCAGCGCACTTCCTCTAGCCGCCATATTAGGTCATGTTGCTAACTCCAACCTGTGTATCCCATTTCGAGCTAGCATGCTTTGCCGCGCGCTTCACCAGCATTCAAGACACAGCATGCCTCTGTACAGCGAAAAGTTTGTATGCGGTCCCAGCGTTCCGGGGAAACAGCAGCTGCTGGGTGGCTGCTGCCCGTGCCGAGGCGGCGCGGCGGGGACGACAGCTGGCCTGCCAGGACATCGCCGGACGCAGCGTGAAAGAAAGGAAGGTGGTAAGCCAGCACCCTCGGAAGGGAACACTCGTACTCAAGTAAAAGGAGGACCTGACTACGAAGAGGAGCGCGCCGAACGTTGACCGCGCGATTACGTTCGAGGAAGATGATATTTCGCTTCTTGAGGACACCTTCCACCTCGCCTATCGCAGCCCCAGGAGCAGGACCTCATCTCCCCCTGCCCTGTCCTACCCATGGTGCCCAGCGAGTGCCTGTGGCAGGAGCTGACTAGCGATAGCCGGGCCAGCGACAGCTGGTGGTACTCACCGAAGTGGGATGTAATATTGCAGCCCGACCGGCCATTTCAGGAGGACAGCCTCGCTCCAGGGGAAAAAGAAAACCTGACCCTGGAGGGCTACGTTGAGCATCAAAATGCATTCGAGGAAGAGGATATTCCGTTTACTGAGGACTCCTTCCACCTCGTGCTGCAGGAGCCCCAGGAGCAGGACCTCGGCTACCGCTGCTCTGTCCTGCCCACGGTGCCCAGCGAGCTGCTGTGGCTGGAGCTGATGATCGACAGCTGGGCCATCGACGGCTACTCATCGATGTGGGATACAATATTGCTGCCCAGCTAGGAATAACAGGAGGGCACCCTCGCTCCAGAGGAACAGGATTACCTGACCCTGGAGAGGAAAGCGCCGAAGGCTTACTATCAGATTGCCTTCGATTGCTTCGAAGATGAAGATATTCTGATTGTTGGTCAGCCTTCGGCAAAACACCCTCGTTCTGGAGCAATAGAAACTCATGATCCGGGAGCAAAACGCACCGAGGGTTGAGTTTCAGAATGGCTTAACACATGTCACTGTTGATTTCTAAAATGTATTCCTGAACTGCATTTCAACAGTGATTTTTCTTATTTTTTACTGTTTTGCCAGTGGATTTCATTTAGAGTGTATTAAATATATCAATATTGATAAAGGATGATTTTTCTCAAACAATAAATATGATGCTTTACATGTGCCTTTTCTTTAGGAGGATTTTTTTTAACACTTAGTTGCTGATGATAGCAACATGATACATTCTACGATGGACCTTGTAGCTATAATTATTAATTATAATTATATATCAGTTAATCATTTATTTAGTACAAATCTGCTTCGTTTTTTTACATCCCGTGACCCAGACATCAGGTGTGGGGTTATAGATGATTTCCTTGGAGATTCTTACCAAGAGATTCACCTCCCCATCACCTGAACACTGTATCGCAGGAGGATAGAAGGTTTGTGTTGTATGACTATCGACTACCAACGAGGGGTCATTAAGCCAGGCATACAAGTACTTGGCCCTTAAAGCCTTGACTTAAAGGCTACCAGCCGTTCTTACATCTGTATACCTATTTTAGTGTTATGTACGGACAGGCTACCGCAAAGATACGTATCTATGTGTATCGTAGACGACCTGGGAATTGAGCCCATCGCGTTGGCGAGACAAGTGTAGTACCAGTGCAAATCACAGGAAGTTCCTTTCTTCGCAATGTAAAATACACTTCCACTGCAATTTTTTCTCACTTAATACAATGAAAAGTATCCTTTTTTTACGTTTGTGCCCATAGCGCCGGTAGGTTTTTCTATTCTCCCTAAGGGCTTTGATGGTTAGCCATTTAGGTCCATTTGAGGGCTATGATGATTGGCCCTCGCCCGTGGTGGCGCAGGCAGTATTTCTTTAATGACGCCTGCAGAGACTCATGCCCCCCAACCCCCCCCCCTCGTGTCCTCCGATGCACTGGCTGTCGATGGTAGGGTTGATGGGCAGCATGTGGATAGTCTTCGGCTAATTAACAATAGAAGAAAGATTTGCAACCCGCGGGACACGAACTCGGAACACCAAAAATGCCACTTCAAGACGCTAACCACTCGGCCTACGCAACACTAAAAGATGTAGTAAATAAAATCAATGTTTACGTTTACGTTTCAAATCTGCTTCCTCGGCCATCAAAAAGGTGCTAAAAAAAGGCGTCAGTCTCAGCTCCTCACCAGCACCACGACCAGTCTGAGGTGCTGAGGTGCTGTACACAAATGTATGCTTATTCAGTACAGTAAAGTGCTTGGAGGTGCTGCTTCGGATAAGGCGTGTAGTGGCGATATCAGGTGCCCGAAAGTGGAGGTTCAAAGGACATGAAGTTAGTAGAAGTGAGAGATAATTTTGTTTTGGGGTAAACTGGAAACATAATTTGTGGCATCAAAGTTTTATGATAGCTCAAAAGTCTCCTGTGTGTGACAAAATGTAGCTGATAAACAATCCTAATAATTCTTAACATCCACTTTGCATAAACAATTTACATAGATCTTTTTCCTTCACCTATTCAGAACATTGTATAAAAATCGCGTAAATATTAAATTTGTGACAAGATTTCCTCACTGCTTAAGACACACTTATAGGCATAGTGGCGATGATACACGTTACAGGGTGGTTACATAAGGAAGGGCGGGTTACATAAGGGTAATCAGAACCCACGAAACCCTACCCATGCCCTTGGTACAGTATGAAGACCTGTTTGTGTCAGTCTATTTATTTAGTAATTATATACCTTGTGTTTATTATTATTTTTTCTGTGTGTTTTCCCTCTCTCTCCACACCTTTGCCCAAAACATCTTTTGCTTGTAAAGGGCTGTTTGCAACCCCCTATCCTGTTACACTCATTATAAAATACTGTAAAAAGGCAAACATAATAAAGTGTTCAGTGTTTAAAGTGTTAAAGGAAAGGAAAAAGAAGGCTGCGCAAACTTTTTTCTTTTTACATGTTGAAAGATGTGAATATGAGCTTCAATCTAAATTCTGTATCACATATTAAATATCTGTCTTTTGTCTTTGCCTCTGTTTGCCTGTACGACGCTCTCTCTCTCTCTCTCTCTCTCTCTCTCTCTCTCTCTCTCTCTCTCTCTCTCTCTCTCTCTCTCTCTCTCTCTCTCTCTCTCTCTCTCTCTCTTTCTCTCTTACCGTAGTTTCCAGCCACTGAAAGAGCATGCAACAGGACTCAACAACCATTTATGAGACTTGAATGATCTACTAAAAACCTACTAAACCTAGAAACTAAAAACTGTAAAAAAAATACTTACAATGAAAAAAAACTAAAAACCTACTTTCAATGCTGAGTGTTAATAATTACTTCATTTGAAAGATACACCGGAGTCTTTCATATGTCTCTGTTTTGCTGGTTCATCATAGCAGTGAACTATATGACACCAGCACTTAGCATGGGGAAAAGTACTTATAAGTGATAGATAACTGGCCATCTTATTGTTCTTAGTTATTTAGTGGCAGAAAAAACATGTTTGGAATAATGAACCTAACTAACATCATTATAGTGTAGATTCTGCTAGTTTGTATGTACATTACAATTTTTATTACACACACACACACACACACACACACACACACACACACACACACACACACACACACACACACACCCACACACACACACACCCGCACACACACACCCACACACACACACACACACCCACACACACACACACACACACACACACACACCCACACACACACCCACCCACCCACCCGCCCTGTCAATATCCACCTGACTGTCAATCCCTCAACAGGCTGGTGAGGGTCACCAGGCTGAGTCAACCCCTTCAGGCGCCTGATTCAGCTTGCCACGTCAAGTGATAACACGCTATCTAGATCACCTCACACTACTGCACTAAACCTTTCACTCAGAGCCATCGTGCTAGTTATGATAAAAGCATCAGATAACAAAATTTAAATCCTCACGATACTTCACATAACATTTTTACGAAGTGAGCAGCGATGAAGTCAAAGAACAAAACACATATTAAGAGGTCTCTATATCCCTTCACTTGTCACAAAGTTAATGCAAACACACAATATACAACAAGGTGAGGTATGATTATTACACTACTTTAGGGAAAATATTTTACAGGGACTACCACGTGTAGGTCTCACGGCCTCTTGTAGCTTCCTTATGTTTACCTCCGCCAACGAAGTTGGAGGGGTTGTTTTCACCCCGATCTGTCTGTCTGTCTGTCTTGTCTGTCTGTCTGTTTGTTAGTGTACAGGATTTCTCGAAAAGTTGCGAATAGATTTGGACCAAACTCGGTATACCAAGTCTATTTGGTATAAGGAAGAACTGATTTAATTTTGGATGAAATCTATTGACAACTGTTGCCATGGCAGCCAATTGATGAAATATTCGGCCGGAGGTATGCGCTCATACTGAGTGCAATATATTATATATATATATATATATATATATATATATATATATATATATATATATATATATATATATATATATATATATATATATATATATATATATATATATATATATATATATACTAGCCGCAAAGCCGCCCTCCGGGCGGACTTTTTGGCTAGCTCCTGCGGAGGGCTATTGGTAGGCCTTCGGCCCACCACCTGTGTTGGCCCACCAAACACAGACTCTCCAGATAGCCCCTTCTAACTTTCCTGAAATCATGGATGTAGAAATGTATGCATTAACGCCTTACCCATCACCCCCCACCCATTCACTCACCCATTACCCATCACCCCCCCCATTCACTCACCATTACCCATCACCACACACCCATTCACTCACCCATTACCCATCACCCCCCACCTATTCCCTCAGCCATCACCCATCACCCCCAACCCATCACCCCCCACCCATTCACTCACCCATCACCCCACACCCATTACCCATCACCCCACTCATTCACTCACCCATTACCCATCACCCTACATCAAGGTTTCCTCAATACTCGCAACCCACATTTTTTTTCACAATTCTCGCTAGTAGGCTGCTAAAAAGAAGAAGAAAAAAGTGATCGGATCATCTCACAAGTGGGCTTATAATGTGCCCCTGGTCGAGCTGGTTCTAAAACTGTATCATATGATGGGATTGTGTTACGGGGGGCGGCACCTATCGCGGATATACACACAGACACACTTTTGCTTATATTATTATAGATATATATATTATATACGTATATTTGATGAAATATTCGGGCGGAGGTATGCGCTCTACTGAGTGCCCCCCCCCCCCCCCCCTAGTTTTTCTTGTGTTCTTAGTTCTTATTCCAGACTAATTTTCGCCGGCATGGCCTTAATTCTTGTCTTTGAGTTTGCATCGGTATATTCAAGTCGTCTTTATCTGGCCATGCATTCAAAACGTCATAGGCAAATTCCTTGCTTGTAGGTACCTCCAGGCCTCAGAGGTGAAGGTGTGGCGGTATACAGGTGTGCAGAGGTGAAGGTGTGTGTATACAGGTGTGCAGAGGTGAAGGTGTGGCGGTATACAGACAGGTGTGCAGAGGTGAAGGTGTGGCAGTATACAGACAGGTGTGCAGAGGTGAAGGTGTGGCGGTATACAGACAGGTGTGCAGAGGTGAAGGTGTGGCAGTATACAGACAGGTGTGCAGAGGTGAAGGTGTGGCGGTATACAGACAGGTGTGCAGAGGTGAAGGTGTGGCGGTATACAGACAGGTGTGCAGAGGTGAAGGTGTGTGTATACAGGTGTGCAGAGGTGAAGGTGTGTGTGTATACAGGTGTGCAGAGATAAAGGTGTGTGTATACAGGTGTGCAGAGGTGAAGGTGTGTGTATACAGGTGTGCAGAGGTGATGGTGTGTGTGTATACAGGTGTGCAGAGGTGAAGGTGTGGCGGTATATAGGTGTGCATCGTCCGAACGGTGATGTAAGCCTGAACACCCGGACTGCCAATGAGGTTTAGTGATACACTCCTGCAAATAAAAATAAAACGAAAAACAACAACTCTATTTCCGTGTTCACATAAAATACAGCCAGACATATATTTACTCGTTTTTATATGATGATGTTCCTTTTATCAATGTCTGGGCACATTTCCCTCTTTATTGGCATTAAATCAATCAATCCTTTTATCAAGACATATGTACTGTTGTCTGATGTCTAAAGAAATACATGTAGTAAACCGGATATATATTTTTGGATTAGCGAAATGTATGTTGCTAATGAATTACAGTACGAAGGCCAGTTACAAGTATCACCTCAGCTCCATTTTCTTTATTTGTTTGGCATGTTCTTACTCATTTGTGCTAAATTTCTGTTATGATTTTTTCCCCTATATATACAATCCCCATTTTTTTCCAATTTCGTGATGTATGCCACGTTTTTTTACCCTTACGTTAGTTGTGATGATAAAGCCTTTCCATACCTCCATGAAAACATCTCTGTTAATAATGTTTTAAGCAATTAATAGAACGGTAGTCCATTTTCTCTATGTTAGGTGACGTTACTTCTCTCTGTTAGTGCGTTACTTCTCTCTTGTTAGTGACTTGTTACTTCCCTCTATGTTAGGTACTTTCTTCCATTTCTGTTAGGTGACGTTTTACTTCCTCTTAGTTAGGTGACGTGTAACTTTCCTCTCATGTAGGGACGTCCTTCTTCTATTTTAGGTGACGTTACTAGTCCTCTTTTGTTAGGTGACGGTCTTACTTCCTCTCTTGTTAGGTGACGTTACTTCCTCTTATGTTAGGTGACGTTACTTCCTCTTATGTTAGGTGACGTTACTTCCTCTCTTGTTAGGTGACGTTACTTCCTCTCTTGTTAGGTGACGTTACTTCCTCTCTTGTTAGGTGACGTCACTTCTTCTCTTGTTAGGTGACGTTACTTCCTCTCTTGTTAGGTGACGTTACTTCCTCTCTTGTTAGGTGACGTTACTTCCTCTCTTGTTAGGTGACGTACTTCCTCTTAGTTAGGTACGTTACTTCCTCTGTTAGGTACTTACTCTTTGTTAGTGACGTACTTCCTTTGTTAGGGACTCTTCCTCTTGTTAGGTGACGTTACTTCTCTTTGTTAGTGACGTTACTTCTCTCTTGTTAGTGACGTTATCCTCTATGTTAGTGACGTTACTTCCTCTTTGTTAGGTGACGTTACTTCCTCTTAGTTAGGTGACGTTACTTCCTCTTTTGTTAGGTGACTTACTTCCTTTTGTTAGGTGCGTACTTCCTCTTTGTTAGGTGACGTTACTTCCTCTATGTTAGGTACTACTTCCTCTATTGTTAGGTGACGTTACTTCCTCTTATGTTAGGTGACGTTACTTCCTCTTATGTTAGGTGACGTTACTTCCTCTTTGTTAGGTGACTTACTTCCTCTTATGTTAGTGAGTTTTATTCCTCTTTGTTAGGTGCTTACTTCCTCTTTGTAGTGACGTATTCCCTTATTTTTTACTTACTTCTTTAGTTAGGTGACGTTACTTCCTCTAGTGACGTTACTTCTTGTGTTAGGTGACGTTACTTCCTCTCTTGTTAGGTGACGTTACTTCTTCTCTATGTTAGGTGACGTCACTTCCTCTTTGTTAGGTGACGTTACTTCCTCTTTGTTAGGTGACGTTACTTCCTCTCTTGTTAGGTGACGTTACTTCCTCTTATGTTAGGTGACGTTACTTCCTCTATGTTAGGTGACGTACTTCTCTCTCTTGTTAGGTGACGTCACTTCTTCTCTTGTTAGGTGACGTCTACTTCCTCTCTTGTTAGGTGACGTACTTCTCTCTTGTTAGGTGACGTACTTCCTCTTTGTTAGGTGACGTTACTTCCTCTTTGTTAGGTGACGTTACTTCTCTCTTTGTTAGGTGACGTTACTTCCTCTTTGTTAGGTGACGTTACTTCCTCTTTGTTAGGTGACGTTACTTCCTCTCTTGTTAGGTGACGTTACTTCCTCTTTTGTTAGGTGACGTTACTTCCTCTTTGTTAGGTGACGTTACTTCCTCTTATGTTAGGTGACGTTACTTCCTCTTTTGTTAGGTGACGTTACTTCCTCTTTTGTTAGGTGACGTTACTTCCTCTCTTGTTAGGTGACGTTACTTCCTCTTTTGTTAGGTGACGTTACTTCCTCTTTTGTTAGGTGACGTTACTTCCTCTCTTGTTAGGTGACGTTACTTCCTCTTTGTTAGGTGACGTTACTTCCTCTTTGTTAGGTGACGTTACTTCCTCTTATGTTAGGTGACGTTACTTCCTCTTTGTTAGGTGACGTTACTTCCTCTTATGTTAGGTGACGTTACTTCCTCTTATGTTAGGTGACGTTACTTCCTCTTATGTTAGGTGACGTTACTTCCTCTTATGTTAGGTGACGTTACTTCCTCTCTTGTTAGGTGACGTTACTTCCTCTTATGTTAGGTGACGTTACTTCCTCTTATGTTAGGTGACGTTACTTCCTCTTATGTTAGGTGACGTTACTTCCTCTTATGTTAGGTGACGTTACTTCCTCTTATGTTAGGTGACGTTACTTCCTCTTGTAGGTGACGTACTTCCTCTTATGTTAGGTGACGTTACTTCCTCTTATGTTAGGTGACGTTACTTCCTCTTTGTTAGGTGACGTTACTTCCTCTCTTGTTAGGTGACGTTACTTCCTCTTTGTTAGGTGACGTTACTTCCTCTTATGTTAGGTGACGTTCACTTCCTCTCTTGTTAGGTGACGTTACTTCCTCTTTGTTAGGTGACGTTACTTCCTCTTTGTTAGGTGACGTTACTTCCTCTCTTGTTAGGTGACGTTACTTCTCTCTTTGTTAGGTGACGTTACTTCCTCTTTGTTAGGTGACGTCTACTTCCTCTCTTGTTAGGTGACGTTACTTCCTCTTTTGTTAGGTGACGTTACTTCCTCTTATGTTAGGTGACGTTACTTCCTCTCTTGTTAGGTGACGTTACTTCCTCTTTTGTTAGGTGACGTTACTTCCTCTTTTGTTAGGTGACGTTACTTCCTCTTTGTTAGGTGACGTTACTTCCTCTTTTGTTAGGTGACGTTACTTCCTCTTTGTTAGGTGACGTTACTTCCTCTTTGTTAGGTGACGTTACTTCCTCTTTGTTAGGTGACGTTACTTCCTCTTATGTTAGGTGACGTTACTTCTCTTTGTTGTGAGTTACTTCCTCTTTTGTTAGGTGACGTTACTTCCTCTCTTGTTAGGTGACGTTACTTCCTCTTATGTTAGGTGACGTTACTTCCTCTTATGTTAGGTGACGTTACTTCCTCTTATGTTAGGTGACGTTACTTCCTCTCTTGTTAGGTGACGTTACTTCCTCTCTTGTTAGGTGACGTTACTTCCTCTTATGTTAGGTGACGTTACTTCCTCTCTTGTTAGGTGACGTTACTTCCTCTTTTGTTAGGTGACGTTACTTCCTCTCTTGTTAGGTGACGTTACTTCCTCTTATGTTAGGTGACGTTACTTCCTCTCTTGTTAGGTGACGTTACTTCCTCTTATGTTAGGTGACGTTACTTCCTCTTATGTTAGGTGACGTTACTTCCTCTCTTGTTAGGTGACGTTACTTCCTCTCTTGTTAGGTGACGTTACTTCCTCTCTTGTTAGGTGACGTTACTTCCTCTCTTGTTAGGTGACGTTACTTCCTCTTATGTTAGGTGACGTTACTTCCTCTCTTGTTAGGTGACGTTACTTCCTCTCTTGTTAGGTGACGTTACTTCCTCTCTTGTTAGGTGACGTTACTTCCTCTTTGTTAGGTGACGTTACTTCCTCTTATGTTAGGTGACGTTACTTCCTCTTATGTTAGGTGACGTTACTTCCTCTTATGTTAGGTGACGTTACTTCCTCTTGTTAGGTGACGTTACCTTCTCTTTGTTAGGTGACGTTACTTCCTCTTATGTTAGGTGACGTTACTTCCTCTTATGTTAGGTGACGTTACTTCCTCTTATGTTAGGTGACGTTACTTCCTCTTATGTTAGGTGACGTTACTTCCTCTTATGTTAGGTGACGTTACTTCCTCTCTTGTTAGGTGACGTTACTTCCTCTTGTTAGGTGACGTTACTTCCTCTCATGTTAGGTGACGTTACTTCCTCTTTTGTTAGGTGACGTTACTTCCTCTCTTGTTCCGCTACGTCTTTTGATGTTCATTGCCTCTTGCTACAGTGACAACATCTAATCTGTCATGATTACTCCAATATCTGACAATGACTAGTCTTCCCTTTGATATTATGAATTTTGAGGATCTTCTGGAGTTCTATTATTATTTTCCATGTTAGAAATTTTAAGATATTACGCAGGTCTAGTTGAATAGTTTGGTTATTCTATTCTGTAAGTTCTGAGCTACATCAATATTGACGTCATACTTAGTGATGCGGCTTAAAGTATCCTCACTTACTTGTAACTTATTCTGTAAAACGCTATTATGATTATCAGTAACGAGGAAAATGTTACTGCCGGTTCTATGCAATGAAAATAAAGAAAACCAAGATAACGACAACTTATTTCATATCGTATCAAAATAAAAGACATTACAATACCAGACTTTGCTCTAGTTGAATGAAATAGTCACATAGAATTATCATCAGCAAACTGAATGACATTTCGTGACCAAACTCCATAAAATGTTTCTACCGCAGACTCAATAAGCTCGAGGAACGCGATGTGTGTATGGAAATGCAAACTGCCACAATACTAACAGGAGAACAGAATAAGCTAAACCAGATACCTAATGAGAACTGAATTTGATCCGGCGTCAATCTACCCGAGCCTGTCACCGAAGTCCCGCCGCAGAGGAGCCTAGAGAGCCTCGTGTGTTCATGGCGAGTGCAGGAAACCATTGCAAGGAAAGGGTAATGCGATGCTGTGTCCAAGATTAGTCATTTTAGATATATATATTTCATAGAATTTCCCTTTTGTGTGTATACAATGTTGTTTTCTAAATCAAATTGTTAATAAAAGGAAATAATTTATGCTAAATACCGTTAAGCATCCCATAACGCATCGTGTACAATATATATGCATACATATTACTAAATCCTTGTTTTTTCACTATAAACGGCATGTGATACATATTCAGCACATTATTCATCACTTTTGCAATCACCACAAGTCATTAAAATGTTTATCGCCCTGACCTCGACCTCTGTGACCCCCGACGCCCTCCATCTTGAGGCAGCGTCAGCAGTCTTGCCCCGCCTGGGCGCCGCGCCGCAGCCCCGCTGAGAGGATGTTGTACAGTATGGGCTATATTCAAGAATGCTCGTCAAATCCCGGCCGGTGGAGATTTTCCACCGTCGTACCTCCACTGGTTACATCTACAAGAACTGCCCCGACTGGTGGATATTTGACAGGCGTACCAACACAAGCGAGCCCAAAGCGGCATCAGTATTTTGACTGTTTTATACATATCTAATACATTTTACTAGTGAAATTTATCATTTCTGACATTAAAATAATAGCTAAGTTAGTGTTCGCCACTTGTCTGAGGCGTTGGTGCAGAAAAAATTGGCCTGAGTGATGCGTGCGAGTACATTTGAACTGCTACCACTGCTCCACACAATGGCTGCCCTCCACCCTCCCGCCGCCGCCTGGCTTCCTCACAAGTTCACACACCTATATAAGGCCTCCTGGACCAGATTTTACCTTAATGATGACACGTGTGCATTCACAAGGTATGAATGTTACTCTCGGTTGTGTTGAAAACTCTCCTGTAATGGTCTGGGAAGAAATACGATGGAATGAGTGGAGAGCGGGATGAAGGGGGGATGTGCAAGTTGTCGGGAATCAGCTGACATTACCTCCACCCCTGAGCTCGACGCGTCGCGTCGTATTTTGATTCTTGTATACCAAAAACCGACACAACGGGTGGAGAAAAATTCTTGAATATGGCCCTATGTAAGTACCCGCACCCGTGCCAGTGTGTAGCAGCTACTTTATCGTGCTGCCCCGTCACTATGAGCGTATATAGTGTTAATTAATCATATACACTATTATATCGTGAGTTTGTCTAACACAGACTAAGTGAAAAAAAATTAGTGAAGGAAAATAAATGCCTTTTTGACACTCATTCGGCTGCTTTAGTGAAGAACATTAAGGCCAGGACAGGTACCTTGATACTCGCATTGATGTACTGCTAACACTAACCTTGGTGCTTCTTCTTCGACACTGTGGGCTACTTCACCACTACACTTACAGGTCGGGGGCCACAAATTGAATTATATATATATATATATATATATATATATATATATATATTTTATAATTATTTATATATATGTGTGTGTGTGTGTGTGTGTGTGATGTGTGTGTGTGTGTGTGTGTGTGTGTGTGTGTGTGTGTGTGTGTGTGTGTGTGTGTGTGTGTGTGTGTGTGTCTGTGTGTGTGTGTGTGTTCAGAAAATAACTCGTTATGATGTTGCAAGGTTTTCTGTTTGAGGTTGCCCATAGGAACTTAGCATCTCCTATTTCTGATGTTTGCTCTTCAAGGGTAATGGAAATGATAATCATTGCAGGTTTTTTCCACACACTGTGAGGTGTGCAGTGTCTCGTAATGTCGCCTGACACTGACACTGTATTCCTTCATCACAGAAACTATATGTTAGCAATCAAGGTCCATTGCTTTCTATGAATAGATATTCCCAGTATATACTAAATACCTCGTTTACCTTTAGAAAACTTCTCTTCTAAAATATGGTCACTGTGAAAGATTGTTATTACAGACGCACTGTGACGCAGCTATTACGGCCTTGAGGCACCTCGCTCCCCGCTCCCTGACGCCGCTGGCCACGAGGCAGGACAAGAATAGTACACGTCCCTACTCCTCTGTAGCGATCATGGTCATAATGGGATTCCCACTCTACTGAAGCGTTCTCATTCCAGTAGCCTTGTATCATTTCAAATACATAATCATAAAGTAAAAGATACCTAAATTTATGTTCATCTAGAATAAATCCATATATGAGTGAGAGCTCTCGGGCAAAAAAAAAAAAAAAAAAAAACTCGATTCGCGAGCCACTTGTGGTTTGCAGATAATGTGGATTCATAAGATTATCTATGCTTTACTTCAACCAGTAAATGATAAAGCCAATATCTATCAGTATTTCTCTTCTATTGAATCAAAACCAAATGTTGCTCAATCTGTAATCGATACATTAATTATAAAAACCACACAACAACGTTTTTACATCTGCTGCAGTCCTGCCTGTGAGCAAGGCTGTGCAGGAAGCCACAACATGCACTTTGATTTCCGATACACGAGCTTAATCACGTAGAAGCATCAATGGTATCCATGTATCCTAGACAAAGTAATCATACAACACTCTACACGCCTCCACCGACACCCATGACCCCCGCGACCCAGCCCACCACACACTGATAAGTTACTTTGGTCAGCCTCACAGCCTCCTTAGTGCTCCCAACTGCACAGTCTCTCCGGCAGGCGTCGTCAGCCCTAACCACTCTTATGAATTTTTTTCGCTAATTTTGGTGGCCGGATTCGGATGTCCGGCTAGATATATTACAGCCCGGCAATGCAAACCCATCATGATATAAAGTTTCTTGGCATCAAATGTGGAAATAGTTTTAAGCTATATTTGGTTCCAAAGACTTAGCAAAAAAAAAAAATCCTTAGGAGCCTACCGCATACGGCAGAAACTACAGTATTTAACTAATAAATATTAAATATTTTCTCGTGTATAAGACCTGAATGAAAATACATTCTATTGGATAATTAATGAAACTGATTGAAAAAAAGGAGAATTGGAATTATTATTATATTTTGTATCATCCGCTGGTCAGACACGTGTTTCAGCCCCACACACTTCCTTAGCTCATAGTGATACAATGCGTGTTGCACATGGGTTAACTTACACATGATTAATGAGAAATGAGAGAGAGAGAGAGAGAGAGAGAGAGAGAGAAGAGAGAGAGAGAGAGAGAGAGAGAGAGAGAGAGAGAGAGAGAGAGAGAGAGAGAGAGAGAAACACACTGTATGATAAACAAAAGGAAAACAAAAATAGGTCTCCTTCCCTGGCATAAGATAAGCAGGTTGTGATAAGGAGGGTGTTTACTTATGTCAGTCTTGTGTGTGTGTGTGTGTGTGTGTGTGTGTGTGTGTATCTCGTTACAGGAACTACCACGTGTAGGTCTCACGGCCTCTTGTAGCTTCCTTAATATCTTATGTTCTTATGAAATATCGTCAATCCTATAGGCTGCTTCTCAGGTGTTGTTATCTTTCACACACACACACACACACACCAACACACACACACCACACACACACACACACACACACACACACACAACATTATAATATTATATCAATATATTTATTCACATATTTATCTGTTTATAAAATATTAATTTATCAATCTATTATATATCTGTACCCATCGATCTATCCATCGTATTAGTTCTTTTCAATATTTATGAATTATATATGCTCTCTCTCTCTCTCTCTCTCTCCCCTCTCTCTCTCTCTCTCTCTCTCTCTCTCTCTCTCTCTCTCTCTCTCTCTCTCTCTCTCTCTCTCTCTCTCTCTCTCTCTCTCTCTCTCTCTCTCTCTCTCTCTCTCTTAATATATATATATATATATATATATATATATTGATAAAAATGACCATGCTATTCTTCCAAGCTATACTCTATTACGTTCTTTATCCTCTGTTTCTATCTAGTGTGTAGTGTGGAATCTTGTTCTCCACTAATAAGAATTCAGACGAGCAGTAACACAACGTTTAAGATCTATCAAGTTCCTTTCGAATATTGAACGGTAGTGTAAGCATGGAAGTCTTCAATAACTGAATTAAAGTTTTTACTCTGCTGAATAGTAGTAACGATTCTAAACATCTACTGTCCTTCACTAACGCTTCTTCGTCCTCCTCGTCCATTACAACCCTTTTTTTACCCATTCTCTGCTAAATGGATAAACTCAACTACTAACAAAGTATTGGATAGCCATGATAAGCTTGACTTTGAGCCACAAGTTTCTGGTGTTTGTTTGCAGGGGGTTTGATGGGTCCATTTAACCCTTCACGCCCAAATCTTTCCTTTGCTATATAAAATCGTCTCTTGTTAGCGAAAAAAATACGAAAAGTGACTGAATATATCAAATTAACTAGTGGACAAAACTACTAAACAGGTCATATTTATAAATTTTGCTTATATTCACTAAAAATCGCCTAATGGTACCCAAATTACAATGGAAATTACGTTCTGGGCCTCAAGGGGTTAAAGTCGAAAATATAATGGTAAATGAATGTATAGATCTATGAATAAACACAAATAGATAAACGAGTGAACTAATTGATCAATTATAAACTACATGCTACTGCTATATCACTTAGTGCCGGTGTGGGTACTGTAGGCTTTTTGTTCTCCTGTGTGACTACTAGTTGTCCTTCCCTCCCTTCCATATTATATATTAGAATTTCCTTTATCTGTATTATTTTAATTTGTTATTGTATATTTTCGTATTATTCTATTTTGTATTTTATATTATTTTTTATTTCGTTAATATTGTTTATTCAACATCTGTTTGTTTTTCTTAAATTATGTTTATTATTTCGTATGTATTTTACTCTTTACCTGAAAAGTTCTGCTGATTATAAAGACTGGCCTTCAAAGTTGTAAACAAACATTACTGTGTTTCTGTGGCTATTATTACATGTTTGAAATGGTGCATCCCATCCCGAGGTCATGACTCAACAACAGATATTGACTCAGTAGACAGGTAGTTAGTGCGGAGTTATTAGAGAGCTTTAAAGGGAGGCTGGATAAATTCATGGATGGGGATGAAAGGTGGATGTAGGTAGTGTTAAGTAACAGGAACTACCTCGTGTAGGTCTCACCAAGGTAGATAGAAGATTCCTCTTCGATCTACCTTGGGTCTCACGGCCTCTTGTAGCTTCCTTATGTTCTTATGTTCTCATGTTCTTATGTTCTTATGATATTATTCCACTTCAGAAGAATGTCAGCAGGAGACGTGCTGGTGCCTCTCATGGCGGTATTGGTGCTGCACGCTTGCCTGGACCTCCACCTGCCGGACTACAGCGTGCCCTGGGCGAGGCTACAGCGCGACCAGGATGACGGCCTGTGGTGGCTTGGACCTCTACAGCCGCCGCGTGTAGTGGACTTGCATATCGCCTGCCCGGCCCCACAGAGCAGCTGGTTGTCCTACGTGCCTGTGTTGGGATCCTACCTCACAGCACGCCAGGCGATGAAACACGTCGAGTGCTTAAGGTTGCACTTGGAGGACATTGCGTCGGCTTACTGGCCTACAGCACCTCCTGGCTCTTGGTGGTGGTGTTCCTTCTCCTGGCGGTCACTTTCATAAGCATCATAGCATACAATTGCCGTCACTAACTCGTCATGTTTAAGCCTCGACGCTAACTACAGGAGCAGCTAGAGGTCCGATCCCGCCCTAAGCTGTTACCGTAGATAAAACTATAGTCGCCAGTCACTCGCCACTGCACTAATGTCGCCAGGCACAATATATTACGAATTTTAGCATCACTACAGACTTTTATGTGCTACTGAAGACATGTAGTGTGATGTCTATAATAATATAAGCGAAAGTGTGTGTGTGTGTGTGTCTGTCTGTCCGCTCTGGGTGCCGCCCCCTGTGGCGGAATCCCCTCATATGGCACAGTTTTGGAATCGGGTCGACCAGGGGAAGGTTTTAAGCCCACTTATGAGATGATCCGATAACTTTTTTTTTTTCTTTTTAGCAGCCTATTAGCGAGAATTGTGGAAAAAAAGTGGGTTGCGAGAATTGAGGAAACCTTGATGTAGGGTGATGGGTAATGGGTGAGTGAATGGGTGGGGTGATGGGTAATGGGTGTGGGGTGATGGGTGAGTGAATGGGTGGGGGTTGATGGGTTGGGAGTGATGGGTGATGGCTGAGGGAATAGGTTGGGTGTGATGGGTAATGGGTGAGTGAATGGGTGTGTGGTGATGGTTAATGGGTGAGTGAATGGGTGGGGGTGATGGGTAATGGGTGAGTGAATGGGTGGGGGGTGATGGGTAATGGGTGAGTGAATGGGTGGGGGGTGATGGGTAATGGGTGAGTGAATGGGTGGGGGGTGATGGGTAATGGGTGAGTGAATGGGTGGGGGGTGATGGGTAATGGGTGAGTGAATGGGTGGGGGGTGATGGGTAATGGGTGAGTAAATGGGTGGGGGGTGATGAGTAATGGGTGAGTGAATGGGTGGGGGGTGATGGGTAATGGGTGAGTGAATGGGTGGGGGGTAATGGGTGAGTGAATGGGTTGGGAGTGATGTGAATGGGTTGGCGTTAATATACATTTCTACATCCATGATTTCATGAAAGTTAGAAGGGGCTATCTGGAGAGTCTGTGTTTGGTGGGCCGAAGGCCCACCAATAGCCCTCCGCAGGAGCTAGCCAAAAAGTCCGCCCGGAGGGCGGCTTTGCGGCTAGTACATAATATAAACTACTGTGCATGCCTCTTCAGTGGCACATAAAAGTCTGTAGTGTAGCTAAAATTCGTAATATATGGCGCCTGGCGACATTAGTGCAGTGGCGAGTGACTGGCGACTATAGTGGTTATCTACGGTACTGCAAAGGGAGAGTCGGTGCCGCCCCTGGTCCCTACACAAATCACAACCCGATTGCCCCTATTCTTCGTGTTGTGTGAAACGTATAACTACCTCAATCTGCTCCAATTTTGTAGTTTAAACCCTATTCTCCAGTCCCAGACATCACTGCTCAACCTTCGCCAAATACAGGAACTAGAAGCCAAAATTACAGCAACAAGACAGCCCTGATTCTTCGGAAATACAGTCTCATACCCCTCATAGCTCATGCCCTCGCGTCCCTAACCCAGCCCCTACAGTGCCTACACCCCCCCTCCCGCTACTGAAGCCCCCCCCTTTTTTGTACCCCCTCAACCCCCTTCCCTGCCTCTAATGTCCCCTGTCCCCTCGTCTTTCCTCCCCCGCCCCTGATGTCCCTTATTTCCCTTAACCTCCTCGTCCCTGCCCCTTATGCCCTGTTTTTCACCTTCCCTATTAATGATGTCCTTTTCACCTTAGTATACGCCCCATAAAATTCTTTGTTTTCAATCCAGTGTCGACCCAAATCTTTGAAAAATGGAACGTCCCACAAATTCCGTAAAATTCCCACAAAACTCCCACAAATTCCATAAACCAGTAGCCTTAGTCAGTCTCACGTCCATAAGGGGATATTGAAATCATGGAAATGTCTGCTTATGATGTGGAGTAGAATGTAACATTGAGAAGAAAAAAATTGTATGAATGATAAAAGATAGCAAGTAACATTGAGTGATGTGTATAATGAAGGAATGTTAGTCAGCCTTATGCTCACCGGTACTGTGGTTTGACTTGGTTTTGGTTTATTCAAGGATCTTTACCGTCAATAACACTATAGTCGCCACTGCACTAATGTCACCAGGCGCCATATATTACGAATTTTAGCATCACTACAGATTTGTATGTGCCACTGAAGACTCGAACAGGCATGCACAGTAGTTTATATTATGTACTACATGTCTTGACTTCAGTGGTACATACAAATCTGTAGTGATGCTAAAATTCGTTATATATGGCGCCTGGCGACATTAGTGCAGTGGCGACTATAGTGTTATTGACGGTAGCTTTATATGCCCAATAGCAATTTGATTTACGCTAGAAAGTTATGTAAAAGGATATAAACGTTTGTGTCACTGATCATTATAATTTCAAGCCATTTAGTTGCAAACAGATAATGGTCATTGTGAGTCTGTAGTAAAATATGGACTGTTCAATTCATCAATAAACTGCTTTGTGGTATTATTATTGTTATTATTTGTACTCCTTCACAACACAAAACACTAACACAGAAAAACCCCCACCAGACGGACAGTTAAAGGAGGTGACTCAATAAAAAAGGAAAAAAAGATGTAAGGATGTAAATTATATAAAAAGTTACATGTATAGTCAACACACTTTTTGCAATAATTATGAAAACTAGTTAATATAAGTTTCCTCCTAATACACACAACCACCTACCATACCCACTCTCACTCATCATCACAGCCCCGTCCATACATAGAGGTTCATTACCATTACTTTTACCTTTACTATTACTATTACCATAACTTGCCACTCTACACCTACACCACTCTCTGTGTTGCCCATCGTAGACCCCATTCTACACTCTTAGAAAAGAAGGGTAGGAAAAGGGTAGAAAAAGGGTATTTGTAGTGATGAAATACTTCTACCCTTTTTCTACCCTTACAAATATACCCTTTCGGATCGACGCAAATATACCCTTTTCCAACCCTCTCGTCTAAAAAGGGTAGCTAAAGGGTAGATGAAGGGTATAATCGGCAGCATCTACCCTCCAGCCTGGACATAGGGTTTAAAAAGGGTAGTGATGGTGCGAATTCTACCCTTAATATACCCCTTATTTCTGAGAGTGTACAGGTCCGCACGAATCCCAACTCCACATGATCAAAGATAGTCCCATAAACATGATACACAAGCCCCACTCAGGAACAAAACTAAATTGTTATCACATGCAACGCCTTCTTCTGCCCTGTTGACCATTATAAAGCCTATGCAGCCCTAGACGTTCCCTCTCAAGCCCTGCAACAGTCCCTTGATATTCCATCGACGCCAAGATAGTCCCAAGTCCTCGAGGGAACAGTCTCATTCCTCACAGGTCTTAGCTTACCAGACCCCTGACAAGGTACCTATACGTACCGTCCTGTCCTCAGCCTCGCCACTGATGTCCTTACGTGTGTCCCCTCCCAAACATCATCAACCTTGAATCTCCCCCATGGTGCCTTTACGTGTGCCTCTCCCCCCTTTCACACCATACTTGACGTCAAATCACCGCCCTATAACACCGCCCGTGACACCCAAGCCCATGCCGCGCCCTGAGTCTCGTGTCCACCCAAACCCATGGCTCTCAACCCACCGCTAAGGGCATGAGCCACACACACCACGCAAGACACTACGAAACATCACCAACCTGGGACACGCCAACGTCCATAAGGTTTTGTTTTGAGTTTTGGTTCTTGAAGGCGTCTGTTTATAATTTCGAAAACAAAAATGGAAGAAAAGCGATAATTGAGATGAATAAATGAGTTTAGTCTTGCATATGTTTACAGGAGATGGAAGGTTCCCGGTAGTAATATAAATAGGTTTGTAAAGGGCGCAGATGTAGTAGCATACCAAAGACTTCACGAAATAACAAGAAAATGGAAGGTAAAAGATGGAAAAAGGTGAGGCAGAAACATGCAAGGAAAGATGCCTTAGTGCGAGAGGAAGTTGTCTAATAAAAGAAAATATCTCAATAGAAGGACATAATTCGTTTATCGTATATATTAACCTGAGAGGCGACGGCGAACAACACTACTGTTTCAGAATATACAAAAGCATAGTTGTATATTTTAGTCTTTGCTCGTTTACTCTTAAGACTGCTAAATATCTTTCTGAATCCTTTTTCGTTTTTTTTTCTTGTAATAATCTGTACTTAAGCTTCATTGTTGGTCGTCTGAGTATTGATGCCCTGCCCTGCCTACAGCGCCTCACCACCTGACGACGCAACCACCTGCCGCACCTCCACCGCGGCAACCTCGCCATCAACACGAAAACATCCAAGAAACCTTCATTCTGATTTCTTGAGATTTATTTTATACTTCATTTCGCGTGTCCACAATATTCATGCATGTTTAGATATAGAAACACCGGGCGACGTTGTGATACATTTGCTTCTTTTGTGTGAGTTGTGTGAGTGTGGTCCCATTAGGCTTATAGGGTAGGATTGGTTGGTTGTTATAGCCTCCGATCATGAGCCGTCTAAGGGGAGAGGTAGCGCCCTTCTATAGACCCATGGGGACAAGATCATCCACCTTGAATTATAGTTCCCTTAGAGTACTGCGTGATCCTCCCTCTTGGCAGATGGTTCCCGATCTCTTTTAACTTCGACCTCCTCTGAGTATACAGTGTCTTAGCTCTTATGTGTCTTAATATTATGGTTACTGTTGATTTTATTGTTGTTGGTCATAAGAACATAAGAACATAAGGAAGCTACAAGAGAACGCGAGACCTACACGTGGTAGTTCCTGTAAATGTTCGTGATAGTAATGAAAACAACAATGATGATTCTGAGGTCTTAAGGAAACTAAGGACCACGATTACTGTGATGGCCCCCGCTGCACACAAAGCCGCTTTCCTCTCCCTGGTGACTCCGTGTGTGGTGAGTCTTGAGTGTTGGTGCCTCGTCTCTGAAAGCATTATCTCTGCCAAGGAGTATGAGATGGTTCGGTTTGTTTGTCTGTAATTTGTTAGGAATACGCAAAAAGTTACAGATTGATTTGCATGACAATTTTATCAGAGGTGAGATTGGCCCCTTTTATAAGTGATTACCGTTTAGAGGTCGTTCCGGATCCGGATCTGGATTCAGGAATTTTTTGAAGAGTATACTGAAAGGTTTGGCGTCTTTCGCCCTCAAGGTGGAGCCCAACACAACCGTCCGCTCAAGACCCGTTGGCCAAGATTTTGAAGGCCGAGCTGGTATTAGAGAAAGATTAACTAAATGAAGAGTTTTGTGTGGTACAAAATCTTTGCTAAAAATCTATTTTCTTTTTGGTATTCAATAACAAGTGGAATAATTTTAAACCTTGGCGGAGGTATGAGGTCTCGGAGTGCACTTGTTTATGATGCATTGTAAAAAGTTTAGAAAACAACACAAAACACTGTAATTCCCCTCGAC
Organism: Chionoecetes opilio; assembly: GCA_016584305.1. NCBI lineage: Eukaryota > Metazoa > Arthropoda > Malacostraca > Decapoda > Majidae > Chionoecetes > Chionoecetes opilio. The sequence goes on from JACEEZ010003894.1 coordinate 138,572, forward strand.
GCTTGCTGTCAATATTGTGATCAACATGAACTCATTCTGTGCTTAATCCCGTGACGACTGATTTTCTTTCCCTACATGCCGCCATTCGTCGATTCTGCATGCAAAAAAAGCTCGTAATATGCCTCTAGCAGGTATATCTGTTGTTTGTTGCAATTATTTTTTCTCCAGTGAATAATTTCCTTATAATTACTATTCTTAACGTCTTGTTGCTCATTATAAACATTTGCCCGAATCGGTGCACGTCAGGTGTCGGTGTTCCTGTTTCTGCCTCAGCCTGAGACGGAACACGTTGCGTACGCGTCTACACCTCGTCAGAAATTGTGAGAAAAAAAATCATGCATATTCTATACTTTCGAAAATACGAAAATACTTCATAGCAGAAGCAGGCTATGGTGTCAATCAATGTTAAGATATATGCTGAGTAAGTCAGTCAGTGTTAGTAAGTTAAGTAAGTAAGTAAGTTACCGTAGATAACACTTTAGTCACCACCGGCACTAATTTCGCCAGGCGCCATATATTACGAATTATAGCATCACTACTGATTTGTATGTGTCACTGAAGATGATACACAGTAGTTTATATCATGACTGTATAATCTACCATGTTTCAGTGTTATTTTATGCTTTGTATCTGCAAGTATATACGGTTTCAAATCTCACTACTCGTTTATTTTTCGGACGACGACGACGGCGGGAGGATAATTAGAACATAAACACTAGCTGGCGACCTTATTGTTGGTCGCCACTCTGTAGATATTTTTGTAATTTGTTCATGTATAGCCCTAATATGACACAGATGAAGACACAAAAATGACACAGACTCTCCAGATAGCCCCTTCTAACTTTCCTGAAATCATGGATGTAGAAATGTAAGTGTTAACGCCAACAGACGGCTGTAAATCGAAAAAAATGTTGTCCTGGCGACTTAAGTGTTATCTACGGTAGGCGGCAGTGTCTTCCATACCATTGTTGTGATGTGTAGCGGCGCATCAAGAACACTGTAATGTAATGTTTACTATTATGTAATGTAATGAAATGTTTAATGTAAAGTAATACTATTAATATAATGTTGTAATATAATGTATCCTGCAGCACATGTACGCCTCTGTCTCCATAGGTACACAACTCTACCCATCACCTCACAGTCTGCCTCTCACTAACCAACTAAAATACTCCTTTATTAAGACCAAAGAGTAAATAATGTAATAATCAATGTATACTCATGTTCATCACACATACTCACATCATTTCTTTTCACTGGGAAATATATAATCGTGAAATCCGTCTACAAATAATTTTAGTGAATTTTCTGTTTTCAGTGATGCAACTCGACACAAGACACGATGTTCTGATACGTACATTCACTTCATGGCTATTATCTATTACATTGTGCACTATATCTTCAAATCAAAGTAATCTCAGGAGCTTATACCTAGGGTGAAGGGTCTTGGTGGACAATACATAGAAGGCCGTAATGACCTGACAGGGTAGGTGACCTGTCTGACGTTAGGATGACAATCTAGGCGGAGGGTGAATAATAACGCATATCAGATGACGTTAGTGGAGGCAAATGAATGTCTCCTAAAACTCTCTACTACTTTGTGTCGTGAATATAAATGCGTCTGAGGTTTTTTAAATAGCTCATAATAGAATGAAAGAAAATATGAAGAAAAACGATAAACCTCAGAATTTCACCTATAAGTACCTGCCGCATCATCTTTTCTAGTTTGGTTGTTTTTCACTCAACCATTTTTCGTTCCCGGGAAGATGAAGAAGAAAAGGTGTCGCGATAAGCTTTAGAAAGTCTCGTTAGCTGATAAATGGTGGACGCAAACCTATGATAAACTGTAATACTTAGGGTGATCGCAACCATATATACAAAACAACATACCAGTCGTGAGTGGAATATAATCGTACGTGTTCAGGTGCAGGCAATCAATGTAGCTACAAGCTCACAGGTATGGTGACTTGTGGAATTCTCGTGTCCTTCGTAATATGGTAAACACAACAGCAATATAGGGCTCGCAATTTACTAAACATTTCTTAACTATAATAATCGAAAAGTTGAAAGAAATGGGTGCAAGAAATTATCACAACAATGTAGAGCTCGCAATTTACTAAACATTTTCTAACTGTAACCGAAAAACAGAAAGAAATGAGTGGAATAAATTGTTCGAAGTATAAATGCAGACAGAAAAAAAGGCTAAAGATATTATTTAGAAGATGTCAAGAAAGAAAAAAAATAATGATTGAGGGTTGGAATGTATGTATTATCTTGTATATGTATTTTTTTTGTATGTGAATCTCTTTATGGAGCTTATGTATCGAGCTACGAGCACATCAGCGGCGGGCAGGTAAATGGTAAGATACACAGGTAACAGTAACAAACAGGTATTACTACTAAAGGCCACCAAGTATTTATATATCTTTCATAACTGTATTATTATTATTTTTTGGGTGGGATAAGGAAATCTCTATATACAGTTGCGTTCTCCTAATATCTAAACCTAATCAAACACCCACAGAACCCATCTTATTATCCTTGGCGTTTATCATAACAAGTACAGCGTTATAGTTGTCTCGATTAGTGCCTACGTAAAAAATAAAATTATTGTCTACGTATAACATTTACACAAAACCAGACTCAGGCGTTGTCGTGTAAAGCGAACAAACAAGTATTTATGTTTCTTACTTAACTGTATTTTTTTTCTTTGGTGAATTGCACAAGTCTTTGAATACAGGTGCGCTCTCCTAACTCTCCTAATATCCAAACTTAATCACAAGACCGACAGAACACATTTCATTACATTGGGCGTTTATCATAACAAGTACAGCGCTATAGGTGTTTCGATTAAAGCCTACGTACGTTTAGACTTTAGAGGACCCATGTATTTATGGCAGGTAAAAGACAAAACTGCTGTATACCTATTTCAACAAGACCAGACGTTACGTTGTCTTGTGAAGCGATCGAGGCATCTATGTAGGCTTTCCTGGCCCCATGGTGTATGAAGGACCCTTGAGTGTTAACAAGGACCACAGCTTTACATTATTCTTGTAGGCCGCGGGATGTGCAAGGCAAGACAAGCAAGTACAAGTCTCCTATATACATGAACCGGCACGAACACAATATCTTAACCCCTTTACGCCCAGCTCTTTCCTTTGCTAAATTAAATCGTTCATTGTTAGCCATAAGATTACAAAAAGTAACTGAATATACCAAATTAGTTAGTTGACAAGGATACTAAACAGGTTATATCTATAAAATATTGCTTATATTCACTAAAAATCGTCTAATGGTAGCTAAATTACAATGGAAATCACGTTCTGGGTCTCAAGGGGTTAGCCTCACCAGCACAGACTAAATCCTCACCGATAGACAAGAATTTTGGTCGACGAGAGTACCAGGTGCCGTGTTTACCTGCGCCTCACTCTTCCTCGCGTGACCTGCATCGCCTGTTTTTCCCTTGCCGCGGACACTTTTTAACCCCTTGAAGCCCAGAACGTAATTTTCACTGTAATTTGGCCATCATTTGACTATTTTGATAAATTATAAGCAATATTTTATAGATAATGACCTGTTTACAGTAGTATCCTTTTCCACTAGCTAATTTGGTATATTGAGTTACTTTTCTTAATTTCATGGCTAACAACAGACTATTTTCATGCAACCAGGGAAAGATCTGGGCGTGAAGGGGTTAATGAGGATTTGGCTTCAGTGAGGAGGTTAGAATTTGGGGTTAGTTTAAATTAGGTTAGGTTAGTGAGTCAAAACTACAGTCTACCTATGCTTATCCTCCAGAATGAGGGAAAAAGAAGCAGTATACCTAGATATTAATTAATCGAAATCGGGTTATCAATATGCTGCCCTGGATGCATCATTGCTTTTGGGTTCCGGTAAAAATGAGAATATTGTAGAGGATGTTTGAATAGAAATAATATGAAGAGAAAAAGTATTAAATATATACACAGTGAAGAAATGAGAAAGATGAAACGATGATGATGAGAAGGAAGACGAGGAGCGTTAGAAGGACAAGATGAAAAGAAACCCATTTATTATTTTTTTTCTATGAGCTCAAGTTCATTCCCTATAGAAGCAGACTGAGTAGGTATAGATATCAGGGGAGGGATTAGGTGACGAAAACAAAATAGAATCAGTCTTATAGCGACAGTGACTTTCCCTTCTGCTGATTCCATCGTCTCGGATATGTGCTAACCCGGTCAAGAAGAAGAAGAAGAAGAAGAAGAAGAAGAAGAAGAAAAATAAATAAACAATAATGATAAGAAGAAGTAAAACAACACATCAATAAAGATAACAATAACAATACATAATAGTAACAATAAAAATAATAATAATAAGACCTAGAAGAAGAAGAAGAAAAAGAGAAAAAGAGAAATTAGTTTATTTCCAAAGTCTCCTCGTTCCTTTCCAAAGATAGATAGATAAGAAATATGAATGGATAGATAAAGGAAATAACTATAGCTGATCTTGAGAGCGAATTGATCAATGCCACCAGATCTAGATGCCTCGAAAAATAGATACACAAAATAGTCATTAAATCACTGCTAAAAAACAAAACTAAATATATGCATGTTTGAGTCAAAATATGAACACGCAATATATTTCTTAGTCCACGTACCACCAAGCCAAGGTAGTTCCCTATATCACTAAGGATAGGCATCGCACACATACCTCAACATACCGCAGAGGGCCTGTTGAATAGGATACTGCCAACCAATGACATGGCATCTTGTTACAGTATGGTGTTCACTTCTAGTATTCTCATAACTCCTGGTATGATTTGTTATTGCTAATAGTACTTAAACCCATCTTAAATTATAGCATTGTTTGGGCTGGCCGCTAGAGGCATCCATACACTCCCTAAGCTCACCTATACATCAATACACCTATACATCACTCACCTACACACCACTGCACCTACACACCACTGCACCTACACACCACTGCACCTAAACATCACTGCACCTAAACATCACTGCACCTACACATCACTGCACCTATACATCACTGCACCTATACATTACTCACCTATACATTACCGTTTAGCCATTACGGTCGTATGTGAGCATCAAGATCAGACTCATGTTGTTGTTGTTGTTGTTTAAGATTTGCTCCACCCGTAATGGAAGGAGCTCGGTCTTTAGGGGGCCCGAGAAAAGAAGTTCAAAATAAAACAGTAATCGACACCAAATCGTAAGGTATGAAAAATAGGGAATTAACGGGGTGAGACTCCTGTTGTTCAGCATCCTTGATTTATCCAACAAAATCCAACATCAGAAGAACATAAAAACCTAAGGAAGCTACAAGAGCACGGGAAACCTACACACGTAGTTCCTTTTACTTCACTAACCTACCTACATCCACCTTTCATCCCCATCCATAGAATTGTCTAGCCTCCTTTTTAAACTCCTTATTGACTCTACATAAACTACCTAAAAACTGAACCCAACACTGTGTTATTAACCCCTTCACGCCTATATCTTTCCTTTGCTATAAAAATCGTATGTTGTCGAGCCATAAAATTACGAAAAGTAACTGATAATACCAAATTAGTTAGTCGACAAGGATACTAAAAAGGTCATATCTATTACATAGTGTTTATATTTACTAAAAATCGTCTAATGGCACCCAAATTACAGTGGAAATTACTGTTCTGGGTCACAAGGGGTTAACATGTATAGGGTTTACACACACACGTACCTGGATCGCCGTCGGGAGTTCAAGGGACGGCGAGATGAATACTATATGGCAAGCCACTGTTAACGGAGCCATCCCTAGTCCCGCACGGCACCACCCGGGGCATCCCAGTGACCTCTCGTGACTGTTACCTTAAAGATTCAGTGATCGACATACCTGAAAAGAAGGAGAATGGGTGTTATTGTTTGCAAGTGTTATGCTACTGCCATTATTATTAGCCCTTTTATGATTACCCATGATAATTATAATGATAATGCAAATGAAAATAATTAAGTTAGTAATTATTTGTTTTATTACAGTACTACTAATACTACCACTACCACTACTAACAATAATACTTTAGAACTTAATGATGCTACTGTCATTATTACTACCCCTTTTATGATTACCAATGATAATGATAATGATGATAATGCAACTGAAAATAAGTATGATATCAGTAATTTTTTCTACTACAGTACTGCACTATAGCACTACCACCACTAACAATAATACTTTAGAAAATAACATTGTTCGTTGCCCTTAGCCGATCAGTAAAGGTTGCTTATCATTCAAGGAACATTACAGCAAACAAATGGCTTGTCATGAACCTGGTACAGCGTTTCCGTAAGCCTCCACTTCCATAAAAGAACCTTTCGGAAAAAACTATGTCGATTTAACTCGCAATGAATACTTCTCTAACTTCTGAAGACGCAATATGAAAATAATAAAACC
>JACEEZ010003894.1:150000-155000 GCA_016584305.1 Chionoecetes opilio
AAAATTTGAGCGTTGTGAATCCTCAGTCGTATTCACTAACCCAAGTGTACAAAAAGTGACTTACAAAAAAGAAATGAAACTTCTTAGAAATAAAAACAAAACTGTATGATGACTATAAGATAATTTTCCTTATACTATATTAGAATTCGAAATAACTAGTGCAAACAGAACTATTCATTCACTCTATAAAACCATGAATCATCGTGTAGATATTGCGTTGAGTAACATAAATCAAGCAACATCTTTCCTATCCTCTCGCTATGTCAACTGAAGCAAACACAAAAGAGGCGTTAGGCATTGGTCGCGATAACTACACTTGCGGCGGCCTAAACATTTTTTCAGGCCTAGGGAACTGAACTGGGGAAGAAAATAAATATCACAAAATGGCCGCTTATTGCTAATCCCTGTAAATTTAATATTGAAAGACTTCTGAATAGCGACTTCTAAATATAATCTATACTTCTTCTTATTTAATTCCAGAGACAGCTGACTTTATGATCCTGGCAGCGGTTACTCCTGTTTTCATGGAGCCAACAAACCGCAGTTACTTAATACCAAAGAGGTCATTGTATCCTCTTGTTGCCATACCTATAGTGTAAGGCAAGAGGAGGAGCACGAACCATGCGTCGCGGCTCAGCACTCAGCACTACCGCCTCTCAACTACCGTCAATAACACTATAGTCGCCACTGCACTAATGTCACCAGGCGCCATATATTACGAATTTTAGCATCACTACTATTTTGTATGTGCCACTAAAGACAGGTACATAATATAAACTACTGTGCATGCTTCTTCAGTAGCACATATAAATCTGCAGTGATGCTAAAATTCGTAATATATGGCGCCTGATGATATTAGTGCAGTGGCGACTATTGTGTTATTGACGGTATTAGTTGGTTTGTCAAAATTAGCCTCGAGGTTTTGTGTCACAGGTTCACGGACGGAAGTGTCGGAAATGTCTCCAAGGTAACAGCGTGACCGTCTTAGAGTTACATTGTTTGTTAATATTCACTCTATGGTTTTCCTTATAGTATAGGAGACAATTGTTATTTTGCTTTCTTATATTCTTTTCTTATGAGGAAAAAGAGGACGGATGGGAGTGAAGAGCAATGAACAACGGCGAGATATGTCAGGCACTAAACACTTCTGCCATTTAAAATAATTCTTATCACTATTATATTTTATTATCACAATCATCACACACACTTGTAATAATTTTCTGCTAGTAATATTTTGTACGTCCATACGAACCGTGTGAACATATAACAACACAGCCTTATTGGTAGCCATCGCAAATTAAATCCATAACGATTGTATGTACGTCAGACTTTCATAAACGAGGAAATCACGATGAGTGACAATATATATTTTAACCCCTTCACGCCCAGATTTTTCCTTTGTTATGAAAAAAGTCTGTTGTTAGCCATAAAATTACGAAAAGTAACCTAATATACCAAATTTGTTAGTCGACAAGGATACTAAACAGGTCATATCTATAAAATATTGCTTATATTAACTAAAAATCGTCTAATGTTAACCAAATAACAATGAAAATTACGTTTTGGGTTTCAAAGGGTTAATGGAAGGCTAACAAAATATTTCCGATGACAATACTGGTATGAAATAGGTCAAGCAACACTATGAGACGCATGAGAAGATGAAAGAAAAGTATCTGAATTATAGAGAGAAGGTAATACGTCGAACAGGCTTTGGCGATGACGCAATGACGGTGACCTAACGTTTGGTGTGGTGGAGGGATTAAAAGATCAAGACTACTGCTCAGGAAAGATAAAGATAAGATAACACACCTAATGAATGTAAAGGTTGGGTGGAATGGAAGTATTGTCGGTGTGATGAAACTTGATTAGAAAACAAATTACTCTACTCCAGAAAATAATGTAGGATAAAAAAAAATTTGGTATCTATTAATAAAGTCAGCTGAATTCGATTGTAAAGTTTCATTCGAAAGGTTATAGAAAATAATTCAGGAAATACTGACCAGGATGGAATTGATATAAACGTGGAATTATTGCTTTAATTTTCACACGATTCTTCGTTAATTAAATGCAAGAGCTACCACCATCACCACCAACACCAGTAATAACACCAGTAATAACACTTCCACCTGAATACCAGTTGTAACAATAATAAAGACACCACCACCACCACAATCACAGCCACCACCACTACCACCATAACAGCCACCACCACTACCACCATAACAGCCACCACCACTACCACCATCACCACCACCACTACCACCATAACAGACACCCCACTTGACACATAACAGCCACACCACTAACCATGAAACACCACCACCACTACACCATACACCACACAACACCATAATGACACTCCACTGACACATAGAACCATAAGAAGACACCACCACCACTACCATAACAGCCACCACCACTACCACCATCACCACCAACACCAGTAATGATACTTCCCCTGAACACCAGTGGGAACAAGAATGAAGACACCACCACCACCAGTAGTGGTGTAATCACAGCCACCACCACTACCACCACCAACACCAGTAATGACACATCCACCTGAACACCAGTGGTAACAAGAATGAAGACACCACCACCACCATAACAGCCACCACCACCATTATCACCACCACCAACAACATCAATATCAACAATACAAAAATGATGATTACTAGAAATTCCACACTCAGACCAACATAGATGTCTTTTTTTTCGTTTTTCTTTTGCTTCATTTACTTTCAGGATCTGATCAAGGGCAAAACAAAATTGCAGCAAATCAGTCAATCTCAACCAGTCAATCAGTCTCAAAAACAGTCTTACTCTTGCTTCCTAGTGATAATTATAATTTCATCTAACTAGCTTTGATAGATGTCGATAATGTCACTAATATGTAACAGTGCATCGTAAAGAAATTAATATAAAAAGAGAGAAAGAAAGAAAAGAACCCTGATGGTATGATTTACGACTCAAAAATATTGTTTAAAAAAAAATCTGGTACCATTTATCATACAGATTTACAAGTATTATTGACTTTTAAACTACACTTGCATACAATCACTTGAATGCAAAAATATAATAAAAAACAGCAAATTTTCGTCCTTCCATGTCTGCAATGTAATGTACAGTTAGTCTACCTTACATAGCACACTTTACAAGATACGCGTGTTTAGTACATTACATATCAACTAGTTTACAAGGGTGTGTTTACTGTCACGAAGGTTGTATCTATGATGTTTGAAGGATGTTTGAATGTTTGTCTATGAAGGTTGTATCAGTCGGCCGATTTTTCAAACATCGACTTAGGCTAACCTAAGACTAACCATGGCTTTAGACAGACGTATCAGTTTTTTAAGGGGGGTTTAGTCTCAGATTGGTCGAAGACTAACGAAAATCGTATTAGAATTGTTAGACACCCACGACCCTGTCCCCGATACAAGTCTAATGATATTATATAACCCCCTGGAAAAATGTTTAAGAAACTGAAATGTCTGTCTAAGGCCATGGTTAGTCTTAGGTTAGCCTAAGTCCATGTTTGAAAAATCGGCCGATATGTGTCTCAGATGCTGGACCCATATATCTGTCGTTCAAAATGTTTACATAGATTTCTGTATACTAACTCATTTATTTACCTATCTATGCATTTCATTATATTCACTTACCAAAATTATCTATCTATCTATGTATCTATTTGTTTATACATACATCTTGTTAGGTCTATATAGAAGACAAACTACGGAAAATAAGTTGTTTGGTTCCAGAAAATCACAAACAATTGAATTACTATACAAGCTGGTCAATAAATAAAATAGTGCATGAGTTATCTATCTATCTATATATTTGTTTATATATATATATATATATATATATATATATATATATATATATATATATATATAAACAAATATATATAATATACTCTCATATTTGTTAGTTATTAGTTGACAAACTACGGAAATGTAAGTTGCTATCGTTACATAAAAAATAAATATATAATGATAAGTATATACAAAACCAATATAACTTGTAGTCAAAATATGCTATGAAATAGCAGTACGAAAAACTAGATAAATAAGAATAAATACAATAATGAAAAATAATGTGAATGTATCAGTCACGACAGATGTAGATAAGTGATATGATCGAGTATGTGAGGAATGATGAGAATGAGGATGGAAGGAGGAAGAAAGGAGAGAGATAGGCGAAAGGCGGAAGGAAGGGACGCATTCAGGACACGGAGAGAGAGAGAGATAGACAGAGAGAGAAATAAAGAGAGAGAGAGAGAATAGAGATAAATAGAAGAGAGAGAGAGAGAGAGAGAGAGAGAGAGAGAGAGAGGGGAGAGAGAGAGAGAGAGAGAGAGAGAGAGAGAGAGAGAGAGAGGAGAGAGAGAGAGAGAGAGAGAGAGAGAGAGAGAGAGAGAGAGAGAGAGAGAGAGAGAGAGAGAAGAGAGAGAGAGAGAGAGAGAGAGAGAGAGAGAGAGAGAGAGAGAGAGAGAGAGAGAGAGAGAGAGAGAGAGAGAGAGAGAGAGAGAGAGAGAGAGAGAGAGAGAGAGAGAGAGAGAGAGAGAGAGAGAGAAATGAAATCTTAACACCCCCTTCCGAAAAAAAAATACAATAAATTACTCATAAACTCGAATATTAACCGCGAGTGAAAAAATAAAGGAGGAGGAAGTGATACAAACATTGCCACACACACACACACACACACACACACACACACAGACACACACAGACACACACAGACACACACACACACACACACACACACACACACACACACACACACACACACACAGACACACACACACACACACACACACACAGACACACACACACACACACACACACACAGACACACAACACACACACACACACACAACAACACAGACACAGACCACAGACACAGACACAGACACAGACACACACACAACACACCACACACACAGACACAACACACACACACACACACACACACACACACACACACACACACACACA
>JACEEZ010003894.1:170000-187500 GCA_016584305.1 Chionoecetes opilio
GCATATATGTCATTAAGGTAAACAAATGAATAAATAAAGACTTTAGTAAGGAAGCAAAACAAAATGAATGCCTATGAATAATCAAATAGGAAAAATAAATAACTATGTAAACAAAATCACACGTAGATAAATGAAGAGAAACCGAACAGGTAAGCAAATATATTTTTTTCCTTTATTACGTTGGAGCCTATAGCGGCTGTAGGCTATTATCTACCTTCCTTTTTCCATAGATAAAATGATATAGATAAATAAATAGACCAACAAACAAGTCAACACATAATGAATACAACTGAAGGCTACAACACCTAATCAAGCCAGAAAGACGTAAGTTATTTTCGAGCCTACAATTTTCTACCTTACCACACTATAGGAAAATATACATTAACCCCTTGAGGCCCAGAACGTAATTTGTTTCGTATTTTGGCTAACATTAGATTATTTTAATGAATGTAAGCAATATTCTATATATATGACCTGTTTAATACCCTTGTTCGCTAGCTAATTTGGTATTTTAAGCTACTTTTCGTAATGGCTAACTGACGATAATATATAACAAAGGAAAGATCTGGGCGTGAAGGGGTTAAAAAGCAGAGCTCGGCCTATGTATGTGGACCTATACAACAGAGGTGGCTGGGCCTGCTGTTTGTACAGAATGTGGTGTAGCGCAGGTGTACATGTAGTATGTATACTCTCTATGTACAGCAATGTCTCTATTGCCCACATGTATATATTGTATATTATTTGCTTTAGTACTTAAGTTAACTCCCTCATGTCTGCGTGTCATGTTGTTGTTGTTGTTGTTTTCTACATGCCTCCGGGTGAAAAGAAAATTACTATTACTATTATTATTATTATTAAAAAGACATCGAAAAAACCCATGCTGAATACACCATAAGCAGACAAGGTTTTAGGTATTACGTATAGGAGAGCTTTGACAGATACTAAGGCCATTATGTGCACCGAGAAGGAACACCCAAAACATGTAACACAATCTTTAGATACATAATACATACATACTGATACATAATAATAAATATATTAGAAAAACAAAGAATGATATAAATAACGATACATAACACACCGTCTACATCCCACAATAAGTATTTAGTCAGACGTCACATAGCTACATGTATACACAGTCACATTTATACACAGGCCTCTCTTTCAAGACCCTTTTCAAGACAAACCAACAGAATACTTATATATATCCTCCATGAAATACTCAGATGGATTCAATTTGCTATTACTTCTTCACTATTTTTTTTACATCACAAAGGACTGGCCAAGGGCAAAAAAAAATTGCAACAAAAAACTCGTAAATGTAAAACGTTTGTGATGTAAAATAAAAAAACCTTTATAAGAAATTAGAAAATATTTGTGAGGTAAAAAAAAAAATTATAAGAAAATCAGGAATACTATGAGCAACTTCAATCTTTATCTTGGGTTAAGAGAGGCTGGATTACTGGCCGCTGAAGGCTCCTCACATATAATATAAAAAACCTAGAAGAAGATATAGAAAGAGATATACATTATAATCTAGAGGGTATATACTATTAGAGGGATAGATAGGTGAGATAGATATAGATAGGTGATAGAAGGAGATATAGAAAAAACAAAATATAACACCAAGAGTGAGCTCAAGACAAGTTCTACAGCCTTGACTCGATGCCACCTGCTGGAACAAAATGAAATGTAAATGTAAATGTAAAATGTTTGTGATGTAAAAAAAAAACCTCTATAAGAAAATCAGGAATAATATGAGCACCGTCAGACTTTTTCTTGGGTTAAAAAGAGGCTGGATTACTGGCCGCCGAAGGTTCCTCACATAGAAGGAAAGGAGGTGTAAACAAAATTGAATACCAAGAGTGAGCTCAAGACAAGTTCTACAGCCTTGACTCGTTTTTTTTTTTTTTTTTTATTTATTTATTATTATTTATTATTTTTTTTTTTTTGCTCGTCACTTAATATACCAAATTAGTTAGTCAACAAGGATACTAAACAGGTCATATCTATAAAATATCGCTTATATTAACTAAAAATCGTCTAATGGCACCCAAATTACAATGGAAATTACGTTCTGGGCCTCAAGGGGTTAACAATACTTTTGCTTCGCTTCATTATCTTCCTGTGGTCGGACTGCAAGGAGGGCGTGATGGTGGTGTTATAGGTGTTATATTATTGAATCAGCCAATGACTATTGGGACATATATTAATTATGTGTATTTTTGCGGTGTCGCGTGTCTTTGAATATTTTGAGTAGATTTGATTGATATTCATCCCTACTGTTGCCTTGCTCACAGGGCGAAGTATGAAGAATTAGGTTACGTGTCAAATAAAAAAATGCTGTTCCTTAATTAATGAAAACTAGCTGGTAGAGTGGCTAATAACGAACTATGAATAATAACAAACAAAACAAAAACATTTACTCGGTTTCAAGCACAAAAAAAGAAAGAAAGAAAGAAACAAGCTATAATTTCAAATGTGTTTCTGCAGTACCACAATCGCAGCGTCGGCAAACACCCTCATCACCCTTGTGTTACTGGTTACTTGTTTGGTTTTGATTACTGTTTAATTTTGGTTTACTTTTGTTACTGGTTTGGTGTTGGCTGCTGTTTACTTTGGGTTTACTTTTGTTACTGGTTATTGGTTTGTTTTTGGGTTACTGTTTACTCCGAGTCAAGAGTCCTGCCGTGATGTGCAGTGACTCGATAAAGTGTCGCGATACATACACACCGTCATCGTGATAGAAGAATAAATCAAATAAGGGACACAAAATAAGGAGGCACAATAACTTCTTTGTCTATCCTTCCACCTACTGCAAGTGAGACTGGAAATAAAAAGCAAAGCAACACCCACAACAACCAAAATGAAAAATAATTGAAAAAAAATTGACCTCCACAACAACTAAAATAAAAATAATTCAAACGAGTAATCTTTTGACTGGCAAATGTGGCGAAGAAAGTCTTTGCATAAACAAAACAAAAATATATTCTTCACCCATGACTTACATTTTAATGAAAAAAATAACATGAATAATGCGTTAAGTGCACGTATATAAACCTAATAGACCTGACTATAACAAAATAAAATATGATCCGCTTCACTTTAGCATGTCACAAAAAGAAGCGATTTTCTAATTTTTTGACGTTTTGCGAGCTTAGTGACAGCTTAGTTTAGTTTAGTTACATATTTATTTTACTTACTATTTACTTTACTACTACTATTCAGTTTACTTAGTTTAGTTTGAGTTTTGTGAGTTTCTGTGTCTCAGGGCGTGGTCGTTCCTTTACTGTAACAACCCAGAGGAACACCACCTTAACACCCCCAGAGGAACACCACCTTAACACCCCCAGAGGAATACCACCTTAACACCCCCAGAGGAACACCACCTTTACACCCCCAGAAGAACACCCCCTTGACACCCCCAGAGGAATACCCCTTGACACCCACAGAGGAACAACCACTTTACACCCCCAGAGGAACACCCCCTTTACACCCCCTGGCCGCCTCAGCACCTCCCTCAGCCCTCCGTCAGCCTTCCTACAGGAAGTGAAGCTCCTATTTGCCTCGGCTCAACCACCTACCCTTCTCCATTCACGTAAAAAAGGGCATGTAATTTTTTCCCTGTTCCTCTATCAGTCAGTCGTCCCCTCCGCTCTTCCACGTTAACTGGTTTCTTTCTTACTTCCTGAAGGAGGGACAACAATGCTAACCGAGGGGCAGGACTGAAGGAGGTTGGGTTCTTCCTGCTTTACGTGGCGATGCGAGGAAGGACGCCCATGCATATCACGCCCATTGCTGACTTCCACTATACATTAAGCTACTCCTATGATACTAATACATAAGGAAAGTAAAGAGTAGAGGTAGAGGTAAGGTAAACAAAAAATAACGAGTAAATTAAAGGTGAATGATTTGGTTTTTATACACGTAGTCAAGATGTTCACGAGAGATGAATGAGCGGTAATTCTTCCCTCCTTCTTTTTCTTCACATTAACAGTTTTTTTCTTCTACTATTTATTCTTCTCCTTCATTCCCTCTCCCCCTCCAAGACAGGTGACGCTTCTCTTTTCGGTGACGGTTTTTTTCTTTCTGACATTCTGCCGTCTATACAGATTTCCCTTTGCCACCAACAGCCACGAGATGATTCTGAGGTTCTGTGTTATGTTTTGTTGGTTACAGGGAGTTTCGTACACAAGTTGTTTCGTACCCAGGTTTTGTTAGTTGTTTCGTACACTGATATTGAGTTTTTTCGTACATACCTGGTGTCGTTTCGTAATTCTAGTAGTCAAATTCAACTCTAGCTGAGTGTACGAAACGACTATGGTTTCATATAGACTACGAAACAACTTTTTGGTGTACGAATCTACTGGTGTACGAAACAACTTATGTACGAACTGACTTTCACCCCGTTTTGTCATATCGGGGGATGAGAAGTTAGTCGATATATAAGGCCTACAACGTGCTATGAATCTCCAAAACACAAGAAGCATTTTATGAATCATAATTACACACGATGAGTTGCTTTATTATTTACACACGATTATTTTTATTTGTTTATATTTAAAAAAAAAAAAAAAGATTCTTCAATTTCGTTCTATAATCTTTCCTTATATCTTTTTTTATTTACACACGATTGTTTTTATTTGCGTTCTATTATAACTTTTTCTAATTTCCTATTCTTTTCTATACTCTTTCCTATGTCCGAGGCGATGCGGAGACGAAGGTGAGGAACCATCTTGGGAAGGACAATACAGGACACCTTGGCGGAATAATTGTGTTACTAATGTATTGCTAGCTTCGTTTTCGGCGGAATAATTGTGTTACTAATGTATTGCTACCTTCGTTTTTGGTGGTATTGTGTTACTAATGTATTGCTACCTTCGTTTTTGGTGGTATTGCGTTACTAATGTATTGCTACCTTCGTGTCCAGGTAGCAAGGGAACCAAGTGGCGCGGCGCCCTACGGTCACACCTCTGCGGCAGGCGGGTGTTCGGAGGTCCTGAACGATCTCAAAGGACGCCTGATTATTTCTTTTAATTTATTGGATTAGGTATTTTATTAGGTATTTATTGGATTAGTTATTTATTAGGTATTTATTGGACTAGGTATTTTCTTTTCAGTATTTTTTTTCTTCAGTTTTGCACCGTATTTTTTTTATATCAGGTAAACCATCTTCCTCATTGGCCTTTTGAATAGAATCATCATTAAATCATCATCAGCTCACTCATCGTCACATCATACCATTCATCATTTCACCGTTTTTCAAACGGTAACATCTCCTTGGCCTTGAAGAATCTCATTACCATCATATCTCTCATCGTCACCATATATCGTATTCCATCATCACATAGAAAATAATGAAAGAATAAATCAAACATGAATTCAGCAAGTACGAAGAAAAAAATGTAAAGCATAAACAAATCACACGCAACGTTAATGTTTTTTCCCTTTCGCCCGACTGTCTACATAAATATTTCCCTGGCCACCAACAGCCCCGGGGAGATTTTGAGGTAGTAGTAGTGTTATTCTGTGCTATTCCTACTCCTTTCCTATAGTGTTATTTTGTCCTATTCCCACTCCTTTCCTATAGTGTTATTTTGTCCTATTCCTACTCCTTTCCTATAGTGTTATTTTGTCCTATTCCTACTCCTTTCCTATAGTGTTATTTTGTCCTATTCCTACTCCTTTCCTATAGTGTTATTTTGTCCTATTCCTACTCCTTTCCTATAGTGTTATTTTTTTCTCGTAAAGCGGAGGATGGGTGGATTTTGGGTGAAACGGACCGATGCAAGACCCATAACTTGCCAATAATCAACAAAAAAATATATATAACGACCATTATTCATTAACCGTCAATAAACACGATTATTTGCGTTTTTATTTATATATTTCCGAAGGGCTGAGCTACGTCTAATTATTTAAAGGCTGTTACCGTTCTTTCGTTTTTTTTCCTCGTAAAATGGAGGATGGGTGAATTTTGGGTGAAACGAACCGATGCAAGGCCCATAACTTCCTACAGCATAAATAAGAACATACATACATACATACATACATACATACATACATACATACATACATACATACATAGTACATACATACATACATACATACATACATACATACATACATACATACATACATACATACATACATACATACATACATACATACATACATACATGCATACAGCATTAATAAGAACCACGAAAAAAGAAGTATTCTCAAAAATATAATTATCACCTGGGAAAAAACAAACCTTCAAATAATTACACACAAACACAAAATTTTGGTTCTGTTAGTTATACTTCATTTGTTTTAATGTTCTTCTCCACTAAATTTTTGTAATTTTTTTTCGGGGGTGCTATTTTTTTACTGTATCATTTGTTTTATAATCAACAAAAAAACACAAGAACCATTTCACGATCCGTCATTACACACGTTTATTCGCATTTTCCTTTATATTTTTATCGAAGGACTGAACTACTACTAATCATTTCAAGGTTGTAACTGTTCTTTAATTTTTTATTTATATCAACAATGCAAAACTCTTATCATCTTCTCCGAGAAAAAAACACTAAAACGCCATGATCTTAGGAGAGAAAGTAAATGTAACAAGTAACTTTTCCCTTTACTGATTTAGTTTCTATAGTCACACATTCCTCATAGTGGGTGGTGACGCTGCCCTTCCACCCAACTCGAGTCCTCCCCTTTCTTTCCCCTCTCCCCCTATCCTCAATCCCCTTTCCCTCCTTCCCCCTTTCCCTTCTTCCTCTTTCCCTCCCTTCCCCTCTCCCTCTTTCTCTCATTCCCACTTTCCCATCTCCTCTTTCCCTCCTTCCCCCTTTCCTCTTTATCTCCTTCCCCCTTCCCCTCTCCCTCTTTCCCTCCTTCCCCCTTCCACAAACTCCCACAAGGGCCTCCACCTCCTCCAGCAGGGCCAAAGTCTCGACCCAAAGTCTCGCCAGAACAGTATTTGAACAACTTGCACGCCGAAGTCACTCATTCGGACAGTTATGTGGTAGGGCAGCCAGGGGAAAATGTCTGTTCCTCGTGCGGCTTTCTTTTCACAATTTGGGTGATAAATCCGTGTTTAGGAGAAATGTTCCTAATTCGCAAAGGCGGCGCTGCACTCAAACCTCGCTGTCATTTTGTCTTTTCCTGCACTGCAATATAAAAACACTTTCCTTATACCCTTTTCCTGCTTTCCAAACCTCGATATATATTAATCTTCAAGCACGAACAAGCACAGGTGTTACAAATAAAATGATCCCCATTATTATTATTACTTGCGCTATCATTATTGTCCTTATTATCATTGTTATTACCATCATCATTATTGTAATCAGTAAGTTTTCTGATCATTACCATTATTACCATTCCTGTTATCATTATTACTTGTGCTATCATTATTGTCATTATTATCATTATTATTATCATCATCATTATTCTTAGCAGTAAGTTTTCTTATCATTACCATTATTACTATTCCTACTATTACCATTACTTTAATCATTATATTTCACTTATATTGTTACTATCATTATCACTCTTTTATCTCCATTCAATATAACCAAGTGAAGTATGAATGATGAAATACTGCGATGGCATTTGTGGATTATTTTTCTTTCTCTTCTATATATTTATTCTTCAGTATCACTTTTATGGCTCGTACGTATCTTAGTCTCAGGGTTTTAGGGTATAAAGGGGCGTTTGTGTGGCTTACGTGGGCAGTGGTTATCTTCAGGCTACCATTGCTCCGCCGGTGATTCGATAAGACTAATTTGTATTACTGGTTCTTACGTAAAAAAATATTCCTTCTATCCAGGTACACATGTGATGACCCCTTAACGCCCAGATCTTTCCTTTACTCTATGAAATCGTCGACTGTTAGCCATAAAATTAGGAAAAAGTTACTTAATATACCAAATTAGCTAATGAACAAGGATAGTTTACAGGATCTATAAGATATTGCTTATATTCATTAAAATTGTCTAATGGTAGTCATATTACAATGAAAATTACGTTCTGGGTCTCAAAGGGTTAAGTAGCAGTGAGTGAGGTGCAGGCTGCTTCCCGTGACTGTTGCTGCAGGTGTCGTAATGTTGTCACTAATCGCGGAACAAACACACCCGATCTATGCCGTCATACCTAAGATTATCACCAATACTCTTATCTCTCATGTTATCAGATTGAATAGCTGTGTTGCTGGAGGTCTTATCGCGGACTAGTGGGAGTTGCGTCTGGTGGAGCAACACACCGACACCTCCTGAGCCTCCTGTAGACCCAATTATTTAGGGCAGTGCATGGCTGGGGGTTCTTTAGGTGATGTTAGTGTCAAAGTGGAAGTGTTTTGTGTAGCCTCTAGGTTCAGTGGCTTAGAAAAGCAAATCAGTAAACCTGTGAGAGTTCAAAGCTGAAAATTACAGCCCTGTGAGGCCCTCTGTACTATACCCTGAGGACGTATACATCGTCAGTGCATCGTCTAAGGAAAGGGCGGGAGTTGGCGGAGCAGCGACCACTCCTTCAGGTGCCCTAGGGTGAAGGAGGAAAGGCATGGCGCCCCTACAGAGCGTCGCCCTCTTCGTGTGGGCCTTTGTCCTGGCCACCTCAACGGCCTTCATGGTGCCCTTCGCGGACACCCGTGAGTAGCCATCCAGAACACTCCCTAGGCAGGCAGAGCAATACGGTCTTTGATTAAACCCCTTGTGGACCAGATCGTAATTTCCATTGTAATTTGGCCATCATTTGACTATTTTAATTAATTATATGCAATATTCTTTAGATATGACCTGTTTAGTAGCCTTATCCACTAGCTTATTTCGTATAGCTACTTTTCGTAATTTCATGGCTAAGTACAGACTATTTTCATACCGCAAAGGAAATATCTGGGCGTGAAGGGGTTAAATACGTCTGATAAACCTACATTTTGTTCTACCTATCAGTTGAATCTCGGGTAGGTAACATTTTCCTTAGCATGACTACAAACCTGTTAACTGGTCTTTGGGTCTTTGGGAGTGGGTAAGAAGAAAAGTCACCGTGCAAAGTAATGGGCAAGAAAGAGAGGCAGAGGATCGGTCGAAGAGGAGAGGTAGAGGAGGAGAGGCAGAAGAGAAGAAGAGCAGAGGTAGAGGAGGAGAGGCAGAAGAGAAGAAGAGCAGAGGTAGAGGAGGAGAGGCAGAAGAGAAGAAGAGGAGAGGTAGAGGAGGAGAGGCAGAAGAGAAGAAGAGGAGAGGTAGAGGAGAAGAGGCAGAAGAGAAGAAGAGCAGAGGCAGAGTAAGGACGTGGTGAGCTGCATAATTCCCAGCATTCTTATCACCGTGGAGAGATATGATTGTCTATCCACGCAGAGCTGTCGTATCAGTCTTGCCTCATCGTGACAAAGGGTTTTTCAAGCATTTGCGACTGGGAGGTGAATTGTGTTCTAATAAGAAAACTGAGCCTATTTGACCATTTGTGTCTCATTACGGTACACGTAGCTAATTGCGGGGTCGGTCCTCTGTCAGTCTCACATGTAGTTCTATAAGCAATTAGGACTATAAGGCGTTTGACTGAAGGGTTCTTTTGTCTTACTTTACATTAACAGTCTTAACGCCGTTGATAATTAAGTCTCGGGAAAAAAAAGCTAATATATAGTAGCTAAAAAGTAGCTAATTGCCGGATCGGTCCTCTGTCAGTCTCACATGTAGTTCTATAACAGCACTTTCTTTATCCCTAACCATCCTCATACGAGCTTCCAGGGCGTTAGACTGAAGGCCTGTTTTGCCTTACTTTACATCAACAGTCTTGCCGCCGTTGATAAATAATCTTTCTTTGTGGCTTTTTTTAGTCATTTGTTTTGAGCATTTCGTTTTCCTTCTTGCACTAAAGAATAAACCAATATTATAACATTTCTTCAAACTTGCTAGAATTCAGAATAACCCATTTAAGAAGTAGATATATTTTCCATGGACATTTATTATTAAGTATCGGGATTTGTTTGAATGGTTTACGTGTCTTTCGAGGAATATAAGACAAATACAACAAAAAAAGAAGAAGAAAGCAGTTTTCTCATCACTTGTGTAGTAGATCGGTATATCATAATATTTTCTTGATAGATGCAACCTCTCTGGACACACAGGCACTAGAGTATTACAGTAATATCAGAAAACCACGTGTTATCATTCTTGCCACACCGTTACTATTACTACCAATTCTTGAAAAAAAAAAATCAAAGAGGGCATTGTTTTTCTGCTCCAACAACAACAACAAGATTATATATACCAGTAACAAACCACAAGGCAATGGAAAATAATCGACATTCCATATAAATACGAATTCGAATCTTGTAAACAATAAGAAAAATATTATCAGAGGATCAGCACCGAGAAAAAAAATGTAATATGTTTTAACCCCTTGAGGCCCAGAACGAAATTTCCATTGTAATTTGGGTACTATTAGACGATTTTTAATGAATATAAGCAATATTTTATAGATATGACCTGTTTAGTATCCTTGTCCACTAGCTGATTTGGTATATTAAGTTACTTTTCGTAATTTTATGGCTAACAACAGACGATTATTTTTTATAGCAAAGTAAAGATCCGGGCGTGAAGGAGCTAATGTCTTTCGAGGAATATAAGACAATTACGGAAAAAAAACTGTTTTCTCATCACTTGTAGAGTAATTTTCAATATATTATTTATTTGGGTCCAACTGTCTATACAGGGAGGTGTTTTTATAGTGAGTAAATACGTCTGGTGTACAATTTGTTCTACCTATCAGTTGAATCTTTGGCAGGTAACGCCTTCCTCAGCATTACTACAGGGCATTACTACTTACTGATAACTGACCTATGGGAGAGGGTAAGAAAAAAAAGGCTGAATCTTTGGCAGGTAACTCATTTCTTAGCATTACTACAAGCCCGCTAACTGACCTATGGGAATGGGTAAGAAATTTAAGTCATCGTGCAGAGTAACGGGCAAGAGACTACGTGTTCGAGTCCCGCTAAGTGATATACATTTTTCCTGCTATCAAGTTATATAAATCAGAATTATGTCAGCCATTCACCCTGCGCTCGATTTTACGTTCTGACTAGTGGGCTGTGGAAGATGGGGAACAAGAGTTTTGACAAGGTGTCCTTATATGGGTCTTCCAATGCCATCTATAGGCAGGCGCACTCGAGCCTATACGGAAAACAAGCTCTACATTAGTTTCGGTTTCGGCAAGTAACATATCCCTAGTCACTCCCTACTTAATAAAATAATTAAAATAAAGAGAAAAATAAAAATGCAAAGAAAAATGTTTTGCTAAGAAATATAAAAGATGTTATGTACATTTCTTTATAACAAACTTTTTGGTAGTAATGCTTCCACAAACAATCTCAGTAATGCGTTGTTAATATTTCTGAATCTTCATAATTTTCCTTTTGTTCTTAAGAATCTGCAGGAAGTAGACGGCTAAACACGGTGCGCGAAAAATAATAAAATAGTCTTAGCTTTGAGATAATTTATGGCTTCTGGACGTCTTCCTTCCGGGGATATTTATAGCGGGTTTATTTATCGCAGTCCTTGCAATTTTTTTTTCTTTGGCATGAATATTGACAGACAACAATTAAACACACACATATACAAAAAGAGGATGAGGTTATCGCAAACACCTCAAATATGTTCAGTCCTGACACACTTTTAGTATGTGTGTGGCGCGGCGCTGTTCCCACCCAGGGTGAGGGGAGGAGCGGGGAGGGAACCTTTTACACCAGACACGAGCAAAAGAAAAGAAAGTGAAAAATGGAAAGGTTACTCATTGTTTATTTTATAAAACAAAGACAAAAAGAGTACGGCGGCAACAGATTCTTCTGACATAACGGAAGATGTAGCTAGTGTATATATATATATATATATATATATATATATATATATATATATATATATATATATATATATATATATATATATATATATATATGTAGTGTAGCCAGGCAGGATATTTTCTCTTAGGCAAACGAGGTTGAAAGCAGTCGAACATTCTACTTTATTGAGCTTTTTATGCACGGATTCTACTATTGTATTTGCCGTACAATTTTCTTTGTGTTCTTCTGATAAGTTATTCAGAAGTTGTCCAGTGGATAGCAGGATAATGTTATCCATTGGACAACTTCTGAATAACTTATCAGAAGAACACAAGAAAATTGTACGGCAAATCGAATACGTGCATAAAAAGCTCAATAAAGGAGAATGTTCGACTGCGTTCGACCTCGTTTACCTAAGAGAAAAAAAAATAAAAAAATCTCTCTCTCTCTCCTCTCTCTCTCTCTCTCTCTTCTCTCTCTCTCTCTCTCTCTCTCTCGAGAGAGAGAGAGAGAGAGAGAGAGAGAGAGAGAGAGAGAGAGAGAGAGAGAGAGAGAGAGAGAGAGAGAGAGAGAGAGAGAGAGAGAGGAGAGAGAGAGAGAGATGAGAGAGAGGAGAGAGAGAGAGAGAGAGAAAGAGAGAGAGAGAGAGAGAGAGAGAGAGAGAGAGAGATGTGGATATATTTATTCATTTATCTATTTATATATGAAGAGTAACGCTTGTAACAAATGAAACAAATAATAACGTAATAAAACAATCATGCATAAATAAACAAAGACCAGAAAAAGTGAGATAAAAAAAATTGGTAAAAGAAAACACCGTTTTATCCGCAGTCATCCCGCCACCCTCACCGCACCTCACGATATTACCTTGCGTCCCGTTATTCCCGGTCTTCATCCCAATTACCAATCTTGACAACACTCGCCACAATTGTTCTGAACAACCCCCACCCCAACCGGCCCATCATTCTTCTGGACTTTCTGAACCATATTGCTCATTACTTCCCTTATTCTTGTAGTGAGGAAAAATTTGACTCATCATTGATAGCAAGATAACAATTCCACGAACCCAAGATTGCTTATCACTTCCTTGAAAATTGTCTTGTGAGGCGCAACCCGAACACAACCCTGGTCAACACACCATTTTCCTGCCTCATATTTATATTGCCAGTCAACCAGTTAAGGCCTTCATATCATACCTCCACATCTTCAATTGCCTGATGATGCGTGCTGTTATTATGGGCTCAAACTAAGCAGCTTGACACAGTGCAGCAGTCGACTGCTGTCTATAGTTTGGCGTCAATCAATTTCAACAAAGGTTTATAATAAGGAACAAAATAATTACTCCTAATGTAATTTTTGTCAACTTGAACCATAAAGCCAAACAAAAGATAAAGGCAAAATAAACACTGTGGACCTCAGTCGCTCCTTAAAACCCTATCAGATTTTTAGCTATTTTTTAATTCAAGTCATATCCCTATTGTCTCCTCGCTGGTGGGTAAAAGGTCAAATATGAATACCTCGAAAAACTCGCCATGATCTATCACTATCTCATGTAGAGGTAGAATCAGGAATTATAAATATTTATACGTGACTTCAAAAATATTCATCAAGAGATCTGTAGAACCGGGATGGACGAAGAAAAAAAGTACGGTTTGGGCGGGAAGAAGTAATAAATATCACCAATATGTGCTGATTTGCCAACTTCCTACCACTACACACACACACACACACACACACACACACACACACACACACACACACACACACACACACACACACACACACACACACACACACACACACACACACACACACACACACACACACACACACACACACACACACACACACACACACACACACACATACACACACACACACACTCACACCCACAAACACACACAAACACCCCCCCCCACCCACACACACCCACACCCACACACACCCACACACACCCAAACACACCCACGCACCCCCCCCCCCACACGCACACACAACCTCAATCCATTTCTTGTCGTCGTGTAATTAGCGGTAAAAGCAAAGAAATATCGCCACATCAACAACCCTTAGAATACTTGCACAAATTTCATGGAAAATTAGAGGGATGCTGAGGAACCAAAAATTAACCTGAAAACTAAGGTCTCCTGCTAAGGTGCCATGATGGTGCGTGGTGACTGTCTGGCAAGCCTATGCGGTGTACGGAAATACTCGATGTCAAGTGTTAAGACAGCACACCAGCACAGGGGCCTTGTAAACATGCGGCTGCAGTGCGGCGGCATGAGAGCCGCAGTGCCGAGGAACCGTCACCTTCATAACATCGTATTGGAAGAAGGCTAGACTGTCGAATATTAATGTTGAAACTAAAAAGACGAGCCTTGTCGGGGAAGTCACGCCGAATAGACATCCACAAGTTTCCTATTTTTTTCCCCCTTTGGGCACAGTTATGAGCACTTTGTCTTGTGTTTTAATAGTGGTGTTTTTGCACATTGGTATAAAATAAACATAGTATGTTCTTTTTGTCTGGAACATTTTAAAAGGATACTGACGGCCTGGGGATGCCTTCAAGAACCGATCAGTTGGGCGAGGACTGTGAGACTGTTGGTTTCCTACGTCACAACCAATCACAGCGCATTCCGCGGACACGACATATTTTGGCCTCAAAAAAGTGCATATATTTCATTAATGATGCATTTTAAGCAATACAAATATGACTACATGGATATGTAGCCTATGTTGCGTCCACCTCATGATACTCCGCGTTTTAGGTTTGAGTAAACAGGTCCATTCTAGTGAAGCTTTCTGAGAGGAAGTACGATGGAATTTTATAGGACTGACAAGGTGGTGGCAAAGCTCATTACTGAATTACCTTTACGATTCGACTACTACTTCGGCTTCGACTCAGTACATTTTTTTTCAACGAGAACTGAATGTAGAAGCGTGGAAAAAATCCTACTTCATCCTTAGTTTTTCTGCATGTTATATTTTTATTCTCTTTTATCATCTCTATTCGAAATTTCATACAATAATATTTAGGATAAGTCAAGAACATGAAAATTAATGGAGGGCATTGGTATACTGATGATTGGTAGCCAGGATAGTTGTTTCTTAAGATCAAGGAAGAAGGTGATTAATAGAAGGACGGAAGATTACCTGTGATTTCATCGTAAGGTGGCCTAGAGGTGTCACTTTCTAGCAATGGATCATGTAGTATAGCCTGGGCCTACCTATGATCCTTACCGGCCAGCCACTGAGCCTCTCCTTCGCTAGCCAGTCAGACCCCGAGGGAAACCAACACAAACCATGACACATCTTTCAGGTACACTGTTAGAAAAGAAGGGTAGGAAAAGGGTAGAAAAAGGGTGTTTGTAGTGATGAAATACTGCTACCCTTTTTCTACCCTTACAAATATACCCTTTCGCAATCCTAAATATACCCTTTTCCAACCCCAAATATACCCTTTCTCAACCCTCTCGTCTAAAAAGGGTAGCTAAAGGGTAGATGAAGGGTATACTCAGCAGCATCTACCCTCCAGCCTGGACATAGGGTTTAAAAAGGGTAGTGATGGTGCGATGTAACAATTCTACCCTTAATATACCCCTTATTTCTGAGAGTGTATAAGGGTGTGTGTGTGTCAGGTGTATCAGGTATATCAGGTGTCGAGCGATGCGTCTCTCCTCAACCCCCCCCCCCACCCCCACGCATACACACACACACACACGCATACACACACACCGAGACACAACGGCTCAGCATGTCTTCACTCAAAAGGATGCATGTAATGAATCCGCAAATTTGATCTATTTCAACTCCTTTTTTTCCCACTTTTTTTTCCCTTTTTTTTGTAGAGAGCTTATGCGAAGTGAATCAATTTTTACTCACTGAATTGACTTCTCTTGCCGTTTCTCAATTATACAGCGGGATTTTACGTTTTTTCAAGCTGATGTTTTTACTTTTATAGGGTGACCAGTCTCCTTTTCACGCCTAAAAATAGATTATGATTATTTTCCTTTCCTTCCATGACTTTCGTAAGTAGGCCCACACTAGAGTTCTGACAAAGGCCTACCAATTCATCTGTTTTATAACCCTTTCTAAGTGTAGGCTGTTGTTATTACTCAATGATTGCATGGGCTCCTTTATTTTCTGACTCATCTAAATGGGGGGTTACAATTACTTTCATTTTTACTTATGATGATAAATTTGTCCATTATAATTAGTTATCGAAAGACTAAATTAGTAAGATGCAGTGGTAGTAGTAGTAGTAGTAGTAGTAGTAGTAGTAGTAGTAGTAGTAGTAGTAGTAGTAGTAGTAGTAGTAGTAGTAGTAGTAGTAGTAGTAGTAGTAGCAGCAGCAGCAGCAGCAGCAGCAGCAGCAGCAGCAGCAGCAGCAGCAGCAGTGGTAGTAGTAGTAGTAGTAGTAGTAGTAGTAGTAGTAGTAGTAGTAGTAGTAGTAGTAGTAGTAGTAGTAGTAGTAGTAATTGTAGTAGTAGTAGTAGTAGTAGTAGTAGTAGTAGTAGTAGTAGTAGTAGTAGCAGCAGCAGCAGCAGCAGCAGCAGCAGTAGTAGTAGTAGTAGTAGTAGTAGTAGTAGTAGTAGTAGTAGTAGTAGTAGTAGTAGTAGTAGTAGTAGTAGTAGTAGTAGTAGTAGTGCTTGATGACTACAACTTCCATGACTAGAATACTACTATTATGACGGTTGTTGCTGTTGTAGTTGTCACTCCTCTACTACTACTAGCTGCTTTACTATCACTACCACAACCACTGCTATCATCAATGCTGTATACTTGTTAAAAGATGTAATAGCAGTGACAAAAACCGCACCAGCAGTAATAATACATAATATATATACTTAAACTATTAGAGAAATAACTATTCAAAAAGTTAACGTCACAGTATAATCATGATTTTAAAAAGAAACACTGACTGTCTTCATACAGGACAACCTCAAGATAATAGTTTCTTTTTTCTTTTCAATAGTGACATCAAGCTTTTCCTTATCTCTGATTCGAAAAATTTCAGTTTCCATCATTTTTCCTGCCATTCATTATGATATATTTTCTGCCTTCAAAAGTATAAAGCTCATTTCTATATTTTTTCATTGAATCACCATATTTGCACAGTTATTTTCCCTAGGATATTCTTTCCCCTTAATTTTCTTCTTTAGGGACTTTCCAGGGCTTTCCTCTTCTAAGCATTCCGAAACTTTTTTTTTTTTCTCTCTCTCTCTCTCTCTCTCTCTCTCTCTCTCTCTCTCTCTCTCTCTCTCTC
Organism: Chionoecetes opilio; assembly: GCA_016584305.1. NCBI lineage: Eukaryota > Metazoa > Arthropoda > Malacostraca > Decapoda > Majidae > Chionoecetes > Chionoecetes opilio. The sequence goes on from JACEEZ010003894.1 coordinate 187,091, forward strand.
CTCTCTCTCTCTCTCTCTCTCTCTCCTCTCTCTCTCTCTCTCTCTCTCTCTCTCTCTCTCTCTCTCTCTCTCTCTCTCTCTCTCTCTCTCTTCTCTCTCTCTCTCTATATATATATATATATATATATCTCCCTCCCCCCCTCTCTCTCTCTCACCAACCCTACCACTGATACCACTGACTCACACATCCATAATCAAATAACATCACAGAAACCACTGTATCAACAAACACATATCCAGGAGCTTTCAGGACATTGACTTCCCTGCTATGGTGAGGCGCAACAAAATGGTGGTAGCGGTACAGGCCTCTCTACCCTTTAGCCGCCTGTATGACTCTGTACCACGCCACCTGCCTTCTATCCCATTGCTAACTCTATCACGTGATCTGTTATTGCCTATCATTACCACAA
>JACEEZ010003894.1:192500-200000 GCA_016584305.1 Chionoecetes opilio
TACCGCCTAATTTGGTGTCATCTGCAAATTTTGATATTTTAGATACAAGTCCGCAGTCCAGATCGTTGATAGATATCAGAAAAAGAGTAGGACCCAAGACCGAGCCCTGAGGCACCCCACTAGTGACATCTAACCAATCAGATGCCTCACCATTTATTACTACCCGTTGTTTACGATTTGAAAGCCAATCGCCAATCCATGATCAAGGTATATTACATCCGAGGGAATGTTAGCGTCCCAGTTTGAATAAATGACATAAAAAAAATCCAGTAGGTTTGTTAAGCAGGATCTCTTATTTCGAAATCCATGCTGGGAGTCTAGTATAGAGTTATTTTCATCGAGAAAAGACATTATTTTATCCCGCAATATTTTCTCAAATAGTTTAATAATCACGGACGTTAGACTAATTGGGCGATAATTACTTGCGAGGCTCTTACTCCCTTTCTTGAATATCGGTGTAACATTAGCTAATTTCCACATACTAGGAACATTTTTTTCACTTAGCGATTTATTGAAAATAATCTTTAATGGGAGCGAAAGTTGACTGTGACATTCGCGAAGTAGTCGCGGCGAGATTTCGTCCACCCCCACGGATTTTGCTGGGTCAAGTTTCAGCAAATACTTTGATATTTCGTCTACTGTTATCTCTCCTATTACCAGTCTATCCCTTTCGAGTCCTGCATACATGTTTACTGGTTCTGGTAATGGAGTTTCGTCTTCTTTAATAAATACCGCATTAAAGTATTCATTGAGTACGAACGCCATACTCTTATTATCATTTACCAAGATATTATTATTATCTTTCAGTGGTCCAATACTTGTTTTGACGTTTTTCTTACTTCGAACGTATTGAAAGAACCTTTTCGGGTTTGATTTGGATTACTTTGCAATTTTTCTTCATACTCGCGCTTTTTAGACTTAATTAGTCCTTTGCAGCGACGTTTGACGTCATTGTATTCTCTAGAATCGCAGTCTGCATTTGATCGTTTGTAAACTTTATACGCTCGGCGCTTTCTGCCAATGATTTGTTGGATCTCATTATTCATCCAACTGGTCTGTTTATGTTATTCAAACGTTTTCTTACCATGGGAACATGTTTTTTCCACCACCGATTGGAGTTTATTAGTGAATACATTACACATGTTTTCGGCGTTATTACCATTTAGTAGGTCAATCCATTCAACTTCGCTTAGTACCCTGCTGATCTTCGTGAAATCTGCTTTATTATAATTTGGGACTAATAACCGATTTTCTGTGATGTCTACATTGCAATTTATGCCGCATCTGATTAGCCTGTGATCACTGTTTGCCAAATGTTCACCTATATCGCAGTAATCAATCAGATCAATGTCGGTAGTGAAAACTAAATCTAGGATACTATTATCCCTTGTAGGCTCACGGACCACCTGATTTAAAATATACTTCGTTCACCATATCAAGCAATCGCATACCTTCTCTATCAGCAGAATTATTATTCCAGTTTGTATGAGGTAGGTTAAAATCTCCACAAATAATTGTATCGTTATTATTGTTCACAACTGACTTTATCTCGTCATACAGGAGGCAATCTACTTCCGCATTAGATTTGGGAGGACGATATATTGTCCCAATAGTTAGCAATTTACCGTTTAGCTTAATCTTTGCGTAGACTGAGTCATAATGATCTTTGTTTACTTTATCGATTTCGATTGCTTGCAAATTTTCTTTAATGTAAAGAATGACACCTCCACCTGCTTTATGCGTGCGACAATTTAGGAATGTCTTATAGCCTGGAATGGCTATTTCAGCTAATAAATGTTTATCCTTTGTGTTGAACCAATTCTCAGTGATACTGACGATATCTGGCGTTTCGGCAACAACGTATGCTAATAATTCGTTACGCTTTAAAATAATGCTTCTGGCATTTGTGTAGAGTAATTTAAGTTGGAGGAGGAGGAGGAGGAGGAGGAGGAAGAGGAGGAGGAGGAGGAGGAGGAGGAGGAGGAGGAATACATAGGAATACATAGGAATAACAGACACCAGGAGACCTATTGGTCCATAACTAGGGTATCTGCTGAACTACATACTACTAACTATCAACTACATGTAAAAGGACAATTGGAAAAAGATACCATGTCCCTAAAGAAGATCGGAACATAGAAGTTTCGTAGTGAAGAATGATAGGATATGAAGTATGCTAACTACAACTACCACTAGCACTAATCGATCCGTGGGACTATAATATAAATTCGCAGGGCAATATCAAAACCCATTTACTTTACAGTACGCGTCAAGGAGGAGGAGGAGGAGGAGGAGGAGGAATAGAAGAAGAGGGAACAGGAGCAGGAAAAGAGGTGAAGACGGGGGAGGAGGAGGAGGAGGAGGAGGAGGATAGGAGGAGGAGGAGGAGGAGGAGGAGGAGGAGGAGGAGGAGGAGGAGGAGGAGGAGGAGGAGGAGGACATTAACGAGGACGAGAAGAATAAGAAGGAAAAGGAAAGGCAGAAGGGAATAAGGAAAAGCAGAAACAGGAGATCGAAGAAAACCAGAATGAAGAAAAGAAGAAAGGAGAGGACAAGGCACACAGGAGACAACAGACAACAACAGACAGGAACAACAGGCATACCAGATATAAAAGGAGACAGGAACAACAGACATAACAGGAGACAGGAACAACATACATAATTGGAGACAAGAACAACAGACATAACAAGAGACAAGAACAACAGACATAACAAGAGACAAGAACAACAGACATAACAGGAGACAGGAACAACATACATAATTGGAGACAAGAACAACAGACATAACAAGAGACAAGAACAACAGACATAACAAGAGACAAAAACAACAGGCATAACAGGAGACAGGAACAACAGACATAACAAGAGACAGGAACAACAGACATAACAGGATATAAAAACAACAGACTTAACAGGAGACAAGAACAACAGGCATAACAGGAGACAGGAACAACAGACATAACAGGAGACAGGAACAACAGACATAACAGGAGACAGGAATAACAGACATAACAGGAGACAGGAACAACAGACATAACAGGAGACAGGAAACAACAGACAACAACAGACAGACAACAACAGACATAACAGGTACCAAAGAGCCTGTTGGGTTTTAACGGAATCACTTGCTGAGCTGCTTCCCACATTGTCTTGATCTTTATTGCCAGCGTGAGAGAGGGAGAGAGGGGCCAGAATCAGGAAGAGAAGAATGCAGTTATAATATGTAGGTAATGCGATTTACAGTGGGTCTATGGCGGTGTATATGAACATTAAGACTTAACCTAACATAAGGAAACTAGACTATTTTACAGATGTTTGCTACAGACTCTTAAGCCCAAGCAAGAAGTCTCCTGTCCGCCTAGCTCGCTGCCACCAAGAAAAATGTGAAAATTATATATCTGTTGACAGTCGAATATGAACCTTAAGAAAAAAGAAATACAGAAAAGAAGGAAAGAGAAAGACACAGGAATATATGACTACCTGGAGGAGAAGGAGGAGGGGGAGGAGGAGGAGGAGGAGGAGGAGGAGGAGGAGGAGGAGGAGGAGGAGGAGGAGGAGGAGGAGGAGGAGGAGGAGAAGGAGAGAGGAATGAGGAGGAGGAGAGGAGGAGGATGGTGAGGGAGGAGGAAAAAAAAGAGAATATTGATAAGAATACAAAAATTTTAAAGGAAAAAATCATGTTGTATTCTTCCCGGCTCAGGTGAACTATGGCAGGTACACCTACACGAACGTCATTAAATACCTTCAATAATTACTAAACATAACTATCGATCTATATTCAACAGACTTCCGTGCAGGACTTTGACTGGAACTTCACCCAACAATCAGTTCGCCGTTACCACGAAGGCAAACTGTCCCCTGGAGGCCACCGCGAGCCGCTACACCTCGGGGGAGAACGCCGTGGCCGTCACCTACCAACTGAAGGAGAGCCTCGACTTTGAGACTGTGGATGGGCCGATCACGTGTAAAGTCACGTTCCAGGTAAGTCCTCTAAACAAACTCGTAGGAACAATTGAGAGTTAAAAGGTAAAAAGAGTTAATAGTCACTCATTGGTAAAAAAGAAAGAAAAAAGAAGTTAAAAGTCACTCGTAGTAAAAAAATTGTGTTAAAAGACACTCGTAGGTAAAAATAGAGAGTTAAAAGACACTCGTAGGTAATAAAAATAGAGAGTTAAAAGACACTCGTAGGTAATAAAATAGAGAGTTAAAAGACACTCGTAGTTAAAAATTGAGTTAAAAACACTCGTGGTAAAAATTGAGAATTAAAAGACACTCGTAGGTAAAAAATTGCGAATTAAAAGTCACTCGTAGGAAAATATTGAGTTAAAAGTCCTGCATGTAAACAAACCCTTACGGAATATAGTGGCTGACGAATTCAATTAACCCTGAAATCATATACGTATGTCTTTATCATATTCTTCTTTGTATTCGTTCTTTGGAGGCATATCAATGGACTATTATTTATTTTATCTATTAGGCCTGTGTTGCTGTGTGTACGTATTTCCCTTTACAAATCAATATTTCAGCAGGGCAGCAGACAGCAGCAGGTGTAGCTCTGTCAAGGCTGTCAGGAAAGGGGCTGCTGACATGACGGCTTTGCTATATTTTGTTCGTAACTGGAATGTTTTGTAATTTAGTCATATCAATATTTTCGTATCAGGAACTTGCGTGCCTCGCCGAGTATATATTATCAAGAAATTTGACGAGTGAGATGGAAGGTAAAAAACAACAAGCCTTTTCAATAAATAAATAAACAAGAAGCCAATTTCTTTGACATCTGACGCCTTTATTCTTATAATTTTCAAGTCTCTCTCATTATATAAATAAGATAGATAAGTAGATAGATTAGAAACGCCCCACTGTAAATAAAATAAAAAAAAGGATATATAAGTTTTTTTTGGCGATAATTTGGTATTAGGAGTTTGCGAGCACGGGCATGTGTGTGTGTGTGTGTGTGTGTGTGTGTGTGTGTGTGTGTGTGTGTGTCTATATATGTATTGTGTATGTATGTGCATGTGTGTGTGTGTGTGTATGTGTGTGTGTGTATGTGTGTGTGTTATTCACCCATGGTCTTGTCCACGCGAGCTGGCTCACGATCGCCAGTTTTCACCCTCTCATTGCGAGCTTGGAGCTCATTATTACCGATCTTTGGGCAATGCTGGGACCTCACACACCACACACCCCCATCCCCTTGCTCAAGGGGGACAGTAACGGCCCGAATTTGTCAGTGAAAGATCCCCGGGAGCGCGAGGATTCGAATCGCCTACCCACAGAATAGAAGACGACCACGTTATCAACCTGACCATCGCGCGGTATAAAAATATATTTTTGTGGCGGTGTGTGTGTGTTGTGTGTGTGTGTGTGTGTGTGTGTGTGTGTGTGTGTGTGTGTTATGTGTGTGTGTGTGTGTGTGTGTGTGTGTGTGTGTGTTTATCAGTATTGGCAGCCTTCTCCTCAACCCACTGTCCATTCGTCTTCGTTTTCTTTATCAGAGGTTCAGCTTGGCCTTACGTTGCTCCTCATTTGCTTCGCCCCTGACGCCTGATGGGGAGTCATCTGCATATAGATGATAAACAATATAGGGTGACCGAAGCTCCCTCACACACACTGGCCCTGAGATACTTGGCATTAAACTTTAGGGAAACATTTTCGTACGATACCTAAGTCATCGAAGACGCCAAGATACACATACATACATACATATAATTTTGACTTATCTCTCTCTTGCTCATTTTCTCTTTCTCTATATATCTCTCTCTCTTGCTCTTGTTTTCTCTTGCTCTCTCTCTTGCTCTTTTTTTCTCTTTTTTCTCTCTAGCTTTTTCTCTCTTGCTCTTTTTTATCATTATCTCTTTTTTTTTTTTTCTCTCTCTCTCTCTATCTCTATTCTCTATCTCTCTCTCTCTCTCTCTCTCTCTCTCTCTCTCTCTCTCTCTCTCTCTTCTCTCTCTCTACCCTTCAGGGTGGCTCGGTCGGTAGAGCTGCGGGCTCGCGTGTAGCGTCCCTGCATTCGGTCAGCGGTTCGAGCCCACCAAGTTCGTCCTGGCGTGATGGCGCTTTGTATAGTCAATAACCTTGTAGTTGGTACTTGCAAAGTGTCTAGATAGGATCAAAGTATCTTATCTTCTCTCTCTCTCTCTCTCTCTCTCCTCTCTCTCTCTCTCTCTCTCCTCTCTCTCTCTCCTCTCTCTCTCTCTCTCTTCTCTCTTTCTCTCTTCTTCTCTCTTCTCTCTCTCTCTCTCTCTCTTCTCTCCCTCTCTCTCTCTCTCTCTCTCTCTCTCTCTCTCTCTCTACTTCTCCTCTCTCTCTCTCCTCTCTCTCTCTCTCCTCTCTCTCTCTCTCCTCACTCTCCCCTCACACCCCTCCCCTCACTCCATCATCCCCCACCCCCACACCCACACACACACACTCCTCTTTCTCCTCCCTCGTGACTCTGCCTCTTTCACTCAGACCCCCTCATCTCCGTCAATGTTACTGCCAACAGCCTCCGATTCCTGAGTTCTATTTCTCAATCGACTATTCTAGTTTTCCTTACTTCCAGTCTCTCTCTCTCTCTCCTCCTCTCTCTCCTCTCTCTCTCTCTCTCTCTCTCTCTCTCTCTCCTCTCTTCTCCTCTCTCTCTCTCTCTCTCTCTCTCTCCTCTCTCTCTCTCACTCCTCTCCTCTCCCCTCCTTTTATCTACCTCTACTGAATCGATTTAAATTTATCAACTATTAATCATTGCGTGTTATCTATATAATTACTTATTTACTACTATTCTTTTGTCACTATCATTGCTATTATCATTATCATTATCACATTTGTTACTATAATAGCTAGCACAATTATCACTATTACCTACTCTGTTTTTTTCGTATCTCTTCAAAGCTACTACATCATCTATTCCGTCTAAGCTTTCCAATGTTTTTCTCTTTAATGATGTAACACTATGAACTATTTTTGTCTGATGTTTTGTTATCTTTTGTCTTTTTTTTTTTTTGCTGCGTTGTTTTCTTTTTTTTTTTTTTTTGTCTTGCTTCATTGGTATCTTTTGTCTTCTTAATTTTGTCTTATGTTTCTTTTTGTTTTGTCTGTTCTTGTGTACTTTTGCCTTTTTGTTTTGTCTTATGTTTCGTTGTCTCCCCCCCCCCCCCCCCTAGATGTCTGCTGATCCCCTGCCCATCCAGCCCTCCAGTATCACGGCCGAGGACGGGGACTTAGCCATCAACGCCACCATCACGTACACCATGACGGACGTAAACACGGCGGGTGAGACTAATATTCCTGACCATTTTATCGCTACTATTATCATCATCATTTTCGAAGTCGCACAAAAAGTTATATTTATCATACTTTGTTATATTTCATTAAATTTTTTTTCTACATTATATAATACAAATGTTCCTGACCTGTATATTGCAGCTTTTATCATCATCGTTTTTGAAGGCATACAAAAGCACGTTATATCTGTCCTATTTTGTTATACTTCATCTCTCTCTCTCTCTCTCTCTCTCTCTCTCT
>JACEEZ010003894.1:202500-227500 GCA_016584305.1 Chionoecetes opilio
GTGTGTGTGTGTGTGTGTGTGTGGGTGTGGGTGTGTGTGTGTGTGTGGGTGGGTGGGTGTGTGTGGGTGTGTGTGTGTGTGTGTGTGTGTGTGTGTGTGTGTGTGTGTGTGTGTGTGTGTGTGTGTGTGTGTGTGTGTGTGTGTGTGTGTGTGTGGGTGGGTGTGCTCCATGAATACCCTAATGTTACCGTTTCCCGCAGGCCTTTGATTCCAGCCAAAGGGCCACTACCCTCCTAGGCATCACGCTGCCGCAAGAGCCCACCACCACCGCCTCCACAACCCCTGCCACCACCTGTGAACCATGTGTCACCTGCCCCACCTATACCACGGAGGAAGTCACCGAGTGTCCCACAGAAGGCACGTGTCCACCATGTCCTTCTGATACTACCACCGAATTTACCTGTCCTTCTGTCACCTGTCCAACCACACCTAGTACAACCACCTGCCCCGAGGTCACCTGTCCAACCACACCAGGTACAACCACCTGTCCCGTGGTCACCTGTCCAACCACACCAGGTACAACCACCTGTCCCGTGGTCACCTGTCCAACCACACCAGATACAACCACCTGCCCCGAGGTCACCTGTCCAACCACACCAAGTACAACCACCTGTCCCGTGGTCACCTGTCCAACCACACCAGGTGAATGCACGTGCGATCCCTGTTCAACCGGTGCGACCACTGAATTCACCTGTCCCACCACGTCTAGCGAGGATTCCTGTCCACCGTGTCCTACCAATACTACCACTGAATGCACCTGTCCCGTGGTCACCTGTCCAACCACACCAGGTGAATGCACGTGCGATCCCTGTCCAACCGATACTACCAATCAATGCACCTGTCTCGTGATCAATTGTCCCACCAAGGCAGGTGAAAGCACGTACTCCTTCCTCAGCCTATCATCAAAGCCGGCACGGGTCCTGTGGTAGCTCGTCCCCACATCCAGGAACCCAGATTTTTTTTTTTTTTTTTTTTTTACATCACAAAGGACTGGCCAAGGGCACAACAAAAAGAGGTAACACAAAGCCCGCCTGAACCCCGACTGAACCCCAACATTGGACATAACCCGCAGCACTGATGAATTCCTGTCGTACTTGCTTCATGTACCTTTTATACTCGTCGGCCTATGTTAACTCTGTCTTTACTCATATGCCACACACCATAGCTGAGGGCCTAATTTAACTCCTCCTTGTTCTCTTCCCTAACACCTATCCACTGCACTTATTCTTCAGAGGACATTAATATCGTGGCAGAATAACACCTATCTAGTGCCAAGGCATCTCGTGTTTCCCATGACATACCAAAAGTGTGGCTAGGTTTTTGCGGTTAATAATTTAGGAAAAGATCTTAGTACACCTTTTCTCTTCATGATGAAAATGAACTTAATGAAAAATTGTTACTCCATTTCAATCTAAGTCACTTGCTTAACCATGATGAAATAATTATTCTGCCAGTCACCAGTCACAGTTTGTAGGACAGTAGGGTCTAGTGTAGAAATATTGTAAGACTCAAATGTGTCTGACAACCCCCTCCCCCCTCTTCTTACGCCCCCTACAGGCCCTACCACACAGAGTCCTGCCCAGGTGACCCTCACATTCAAGCAGGCGTCCTACACGGGCGACACCTATCCTACAGCATACCTTGTGTATCAAGTTGAAGTCGTCGCCACTGGATATGAAGTTATTTATAGCTGGAGTAAAGATCACCTCTCTATTTTTTCGGTTATGTTTCGCTTTATTGCTTAGCTGCGGCTTTGTGTCTCTTGATGTTCTGTACCTCGTATGTGTGGCTTGGTTGGGTCCTTGTTCTGTACGTGTTTATTGTTGATAGATGTCCTTTAAATATTAGTGTTGCTTTGTGTTTATGAAAATGTACAGCCAGCCCATGTCCACTGTCATAGTAACATCGTGTCCAAAAATAAATCATTCTTGTGCCAAACTTATCAACACGGACACAATCACATCTTAATCAACGCTACGGACATCAACATTACTTCTATGCCAAGACAATACATACATAGACATTAATACAGTAACTCTAATACATTTACAGAGGTCTACTATTATGATACATGGCGGAACATCCCTCCCATCCTCATACCATAACAGCAACCTTCATGACGCCTAACACACTCATAGTCATGCACATCACTATTTTTTCATATCATACGATACATACAGCATTCCCTACCTTCCCATACCTCCGTCTATCCTTACTCAACATCATTCTATTCTTCACACACACACACGCACACACAAAAAACAACTTAGTATCAAATGGCAATACACGAGTAATGAAGACAACATCCACCCACACTGTTACCATCTCAGAAAACCTTCCACATTATAACATTCATGATAGCGTGAAGAAAAAAACATCAGTCATAGGATACGTACTATGCGTCTATTCACGGATACTCAAACCCATCTTCAAAAAAAAAAGAAAAAAAAAAGAATGAAAGAGAAAGAAACAGGAATACATGACTACCTGGAGGAGGAGGAGGAGGAGGAGGAGGAGGAGGAGGATAAAAAAAGGAAGAATTGGAGGGGAAAACCAAAACCACGACCTTCACCACCAATCACCATCCTGCACGTGTACACCTTAACAGGCTAAGGAGGCATCCGGAGCAGCACAGTCCTTTGCCTTGCTCGAGGTCAAGCTTCCCTGGCACTACCTGTTCTGTGAGGGACTACACTTCGAGAAGGACCTGTACGCGGCTGAAATATTCGAGCAGAGTGAAGATAATGAGGTGCTGAAGGTGGTGGCAGTTTACAACACCGCCGATGAGTTGGAATACAGTCTAAGTACTACATAGATTCCTCTCCTTTCCCTGCTCTTGCCCTACAGAGTGTGTAGTAGGGGCCTTGCTAACTGTGTAGTGGAGGCCTTGCTAACTGTGTAGTGGAGGCCTTGTTAGCTGTGTAGTGGAGACCTTGCTAACTGTGTAGTGGAGGCCTTGCTAACTGTGTAGTGGAGGCCTTGCTAACTGTGTAGTGGAGGCCTTGCTAACTGTGTAGTGGAGGCCTTGCTAGCTGTGTAGTGGAGGCCTTGCTAACTGTGTAGTGGAGACCTTGCTAACTGTGTAGTGGAGGCCTTGCTAACTGTGTACTGGAGCCCTTGCTAACTGTGTAGTGGAGGCCTTGCTAACTGTGTAGTGGAGGCCTTGCTAACTGTGTAGTGGAGGCCTTGCTAACTGTGTAGTGGAGGCCTTATTAACTGTGTAGTGGAGACCTTGCTAACTGTGTAGTGGAGACCTTGCTAACTGTGTAGTGGAGGCCTTGCTAACTGTGTAGTGGTGGCCTTGCTAACTGTGTAGTGGAGGCCTTGTTAACTGTGTAGTGGAGGCCTTGCTAACTGTGTAGTGGTGGCTGGTTGGCAATGGGTCTTGTGTACCGTGTGTGGTTGTGAGTATTTGTAAATATGTGAGTTTGTCCTTTTTTTATGCTAACGGTGTACAGAAATAAGAGATTCATCCTCTAGCTCATGAACTCAAGAATGAATTTGAGGAACTAGCAACTATGATGAAAGTGATTTAGATTTCAAAGCGACTTATGTTTTCACTAATACAACTAATCATATTCATGCCGTTAGATCTACATTTCTTTTATCTTAACGTTTGTGATGCATAATATAAGCCGCTGAAGAATTAGTCCTTTTTTTCTTTGCAGTGTCTTAAGAACATCTATTTTCTACATTCATGTGTCATTCATGTATTCTATTTGTAATATTATTTTGTCTTGGGTGAGTGCCTGTAAACACCAGGCAATGTAATCAGACACCTGAATGGTAGTTTTGATAAATCATCGTCCTCTCTGACGTGTTTCGCTTCACTGCATTCATATTTGTTCATCATTATCATCATCTCTCTCTCTCTCTCTCTCTCTCTCTCTCTCTCTCTCTCTCTCTCTCTCTCTCTCTCTCTCTCTCTCTCTCTCTCTCTCTCTCTCTCTCTCTCTCTCTCTCTCTCTGGAATGTCCGGATTCAAGCTGGAAAAGCGTAGATTTAGAAAGGAAATAGGGAAAAACTGGTTCACAAATAGGGTGGTGAATGAGTGGAATGGTCTCAGTAGACAGGTAGTTAGTGCGGAGTCATTAGGAGCTTTAAGGGGACTGGATAAGTTCATGATGGGGATGAAAGGTGGATGTAGTATGTTAGGTGACAGGAACTACCACGTGTAGGCCTCGCGGCCTCTTGTAGCTTCCTTATTTTCTTATGTTCTTATGTTCTCTCTCTCTCTCTCAGTCCTTCTTACAAGCATTCGTTTCTTGCTTTTTGGGTTACGCCTTGGACATGCAACGCTTGGTAAAAAAAAAAGAGAAAAAATCATAAACTATTTAAAATTTCTATCCTGTAGCTTTGTTTTGAGTATATCCCATGTAGCTTTACGTATATTGAGTACTTCACCTGTACATGCTTTCTATGTGCTTCCTATACTTAAAACTGAAGTATATAAATATTTATGATCTATCCTGGCCCCTGGTGTACTGTCGCTACCTATTGTGTGGCTATGTGACGTACCACCTGGTTACTCAAACACTTATTACCTGTGTTTGCTGGCCTTACCTCGGGTTCCTTGTGTTACCTGGCCGCTTGTTCTTAAGGCTACGTATTGATTGTTTTTGGTGTGTGTGTGTGTGTGTGTGTGTGTGTGTGTGTGTGTGTTTTGGTGTGTGTGTGTGTGTGTGTGTGTGTGTGTGTGTGTGTGTGTGTGTGTGTGTGTGTGTGTGTGTGTGTGTGTGTGTGTGTGTGTGTGTGTGTGTGTGTGTGTGTGTGTGTGTGTGTGTGTGTGTGTGTGTGTGTGTGTGTGTGTGTGTGTGTGTGTGTGTGTGTGTAAAGAAAGAGAAAGAGAGAGAGAGAGAGAGAGAGAGAGAGAGAGAGAGAGAGAGAGAGAGAGAGAGAGAGAGAGAGAGAGAGAGAGAGAGAGAGAGAGAGAGAGAGAGAGAGAGAGAGAGAGAGAGAGAGAGAGAGAGAGAGAGAGAGAGAGAGAGAGAGAGAGAGAGAGAGATTGATTGATTGTTTTATTAGGCTTAACATAACATACATAAAGTTAATTATACATTAATTATATACAAGCCGCGGTCCATTGAGCCCAGACTCTTTATGGACCTGATGCCTGAGATTTTTTTTAAATTATAACAGTCGTGGAAACGTGTGGACTTTAGTATCGAATATGTTATAAAAAAATATATATATATTTATATATATATATATAAATATGGGTTCATTTAAATTGTTATAATAAAAACAAATCAATAGTAATAATAATATTAATAATAATAATAATGATAATAATAATAATAATAATAATAATAATAAATTTTAATATTTTTTTTTTTTTTTAAGTAATAATGATAGCTATATTTGAATAGACGGATAGTCATGATAATAGTTAAAGCAAAATATTGATAAGAATAAAAATAATGATAACGTAATATTGCAATATATGTAATAATGAGAACAGTGATAGCAATAACAATAATGATAACAGTAACAATGTTAGTATGATAGAGGTATTAAATATTTAACTATCTTGCTGGTAGTTATCGAACATCTTGAGCTTAGTTTTATATTTGAATGAATTGAGTGTTGGGATGTTTTTCCTGTCATCTGGGAGTTGGTTCCACAGTTTTGCTGCTCTAAAAAGGACGTTTTGTTTTCCATGTGTTGTCCTGCATAATGGGAGTCTGAGATCTCTGGGCCTTCGGGTATCAGTATTGTGGGAGAGGTATTTAAAATCATTATTTACTGGATGCCTATGGAGAGCTTTATGTACAAACAAATATGTCTGAAGAGATACAATGTCATGAAATTTAAGTAGTTTGTATCTAACAAATAGGGGATAAGTGTGGGCATATACCTCCACCCACACACCTAACCTCCACCCACACACCTAACCTCCACCCACACACCTAACCTCCACCCACACACCTAACCTCCACCCAGACACCTAACCTCCACCCACACACCTAACCCCCACCCTCACACCCTAACCCACCCACACACCTGACACCCACCACCACCACCTGCCTTAACCAATCCCCCCGCCCCCCAGGTGATGACAGCGAGGGCAAGCAGTACTTCGACATCGCCGCCGCCACGGGGGAGATCACGGTCAAGAAGGGCACCTCGCCACCTGAACACCTGTACCAAATGAGGGCCGTGGCCAAGCTCAAGATAGACACTACTACTAAACCAGCTATGACCAAGGTAGGGACTTTTGTTTATCTGCTCTTGTTTTCCTATTTTCCTTCCTTCCTTTTAGACCCAACGAATCAAACTATGACCAAGGTGGGGACTACTTTTTCCATCTTCTTTTGTCTTCTTTTTTTAATCTTTTTTTTTTTAATAATTTATGTCGGTTGAGGAGTTTTTTCATCTACTTTTGTCTAATATAATATATATATATGTATATACTTTACTTTACTTTTTTACTTTAGGTCACAAATGACTACAATACACCCATAAAATTCGCTTCTGCCTCGTCAGGTCAACATCCGGGTCTTGCCGATCACATCAGACGAGGTCATGATCCTGAGCAGCATCGTCAGGTACGAGGCGAGGGAGGGCGAGGGCGAGGAGGACGTTGGTATCTTCTCCCTTTCGATACCCGCAGGGAAAATGTGCATCGTCGGGTCTCGTCCCCTCGCTATGCACGGTATTACAGCTTAAGGCGCCTCCCTCACACTCCCTTCAGGATTACTTTTATTCCTTAAGCCCTGGGTAGCGTCACCTTGAGTCAGGCAAAGATTCAAGGTTTTATTCTTCTTGTAGAGAGACGTGAGTTTATACTTTAATTTTCTTAAGTGCTGACACATCCCACACATGAGTGATATGTTTCACCTTCTATATGACATTTATATATAAGATGAATCTATATAAGCCTTGCGGCTTAGGGTTGTAAAAAAAATATAATATCTTTCTTACCGGTGAAATGTGAAGCATAGAAATATTTCAAAGTAGGACAAAAAAAGTTGGAACATGTAGGGATTTTGCTGCAACACGGGTTACCAAAAAAATTTGACAACATCTATCTAATATATCTATCTATTCATCTATATCTGACTATATCCTGTCCATCTATTTATCTCCCTCTCCACGAGTAGACACCTCATTGTTATACTGCAACAATCAAGGGAACCGAATTTCCCTCCTCAGACTGAAAGAAAAAAAATATAGGATCTACTACGGGTAAAATTTTTCATATATGGTATTCGCTTTCGTAAGCACGTCCCTATGAATTATATGTATATATATATATATATATATATATATATATATATATATATATATATATATATATATATATATATATATAATATATATATATATATATATTCATTTATTCATTCATGTATCCATGATGACGCAGCACTGGCTAGCCTTACGCCAAGGGAAAGAAAGAGAAAAAAAAGTGTTCCATTTCCATCTCAGATAGTTTTCACCTCGAAATCCAAGACGATACAAACTACAGGCTGAGGCGAACGGACGCGCTGGACTACGAGGCGGTGCGGGAGGTCACGCTGCTCATCAAGGCCTACGATACAGAGGTTCTCTGTCCCCAAGCCGACGACAACATTAACCTCAACTTGCTGAAGTTAGTCTGTGACAGTACAGAAATTCTCTCTCTCTCTCTCTCTCTCTCTCTCTCTCTCTCTCTCTCTCTCTCTCTCTCTCTCTCTCTCTCTCTCTCTCCTCTCTCTCTCTCTCTCTCTCTCTCTCTCTCTCTCTCTCCTCTCCTCTTCTCCTTCCTCTCTCTCTCTCTCTCTCTCTCTCTCCTCTCTCTCTCTCTCTCTCTCTCTCTCTCTCTCTCTCTCTCTCTTCTCTCTCTCTCTCTCTCTCTCTCTCTCTCTCTCCTTCTCTCTCTCTCATATTCTGTATGAATATATATATAGTATATATATATATATATATTATATATATATATTATATATATATATTATTAATATTTAATATATATATATATATATATAATGCAACAATAGTGTGTATTGCTTAATTTTATTGGCATTTTGGGGTCATTAGTGATCAAGAAAAATCAAGAAAAAATTAATAATGTCCATCTGGCAAGTACCGTGTGTGTCTCTTTGCCTTGCCTGCAGGAGTGAGGCTCTGGCCATCATCACCGTGAAGGACAGCAACGACGAGGTGCCCGTGTTTGACGCCAAGGAGCTGGTGGTGGCTTACCCCACCAACGAGGGCCTGCGCAGGGCCGTGGGTCCCGTCCTCAGCGCCCAGGTCTGAGTCTGTCATGTTCACCACTCACTATGTTCTTGCTTCTTTACGGTTTTACAAGGAGGACTACATTAGGCACAATAGGTACCATTTTCGTCCTGTACTCATGACCTGAATTCATCAAACCAGGAAAAACAAGACAACATGGATATCAAATTAAACCAAAATATTTTCGAACTTTTTCTTCTGCTTGGTTTTCATGTTTTTTTTATTTTCTACAATTTTCTTTTCAGATTTTTTTTCTAACTAACGTGGGGAATTAGTTTTCCCTTCTCTATAAAATCCTTCCCATATTTTCTTCAAATGATCTTCATGTAAATATTCACAGGAAACCTTTTATGATAGGGAGATTTCTCTTGGACAACCTATGAGATCAGGTATTGCAATCAGGGAACATTTTGCAGAAACTTTGTAGAAATTGTGGCTATGAACATTCCTAAACGTACAGATCCAATGAGTCGCAAAAAAATATGGCGGAAACACTAAAATATAATGAATGTAGCTAGAAAGCAAATAATTAGGAGTTTCTTTCTCAAGACCACTGGTTAGGGGTGCTAAGAAAACAATTCACTGCAGATACGTTACAGAAACTTTCCATTACAATAGTGCAAAAGAACAGAAAAAAAAGCTCCTACAAGCCTCTTTATCATCATCATCATCTTTCTATTTAACGTCAGATTTTCCCTTAATGTCTTATAAGGTTAGACGGTCGATGATACTCTTCCTAATGTCAGCGCTCATCATTCAAATTTGTGGCATGGCTTTTCCGCCTGCAAGCCTCATTAGTGATAGAAAACCTAGTACGAATAGTCAGCCATATACAACCTATGCAGCACAATCACAACCACAACCTCCCAACCCGCAGGCCAAGGACAATGACACCGAGGAGGTGACGTACTCGGTGACAGGTCATGACGCCGCGAAGTTCACAGTGGACGAGGAAACAGGAGATGTGTACATGGTGAAGAGTTTGGAGTGCAGCCCGGAGTGTGATATCAATGTGACGGCTTCAGACGGGCAAACAACGCTCAGATGACTGTGAAGGTGTGTAGAATGTAGTGTGATTTTAGTGTGACTGCTTTAGACGGGGAGAATGACGCTCAGATGACTGTGCAGGTGTGTAGAATTAATATAGAATGTATAACTAAAGGGCGTCTCTTCATTCACGAGGACACTCAGATGACTGTGAAGGTGTGTAGAATGTAGTGTGATTTTAGTGTGACGGCCTTAGACGGGGAGAATGACGCTCAGATGACTGTGCAGGTGTGTAGCATGAGTGTAGAATGTATAACTAAATGGCGTCTCTTCACTCACGTTACTGATTAACATTACCTTTTTTTTGTTCAATATTCTCAGCTACTCGAGTAATCAAATGACCTCATCTTTAAAATCTTTTTTTTTTTTTTTTTTTTTTTTACATTGTGCCTATAGCGCCTGTAGGCAGTGGTGGCCCAGGGATCGGATGGTAGGCTCTGGAGGTTAACTTGAGGGCTGTGATGGTTGGTCCTCGCCCGTGGTGGCGCAGGCAGGATTTTTATAGTGACGCCTGTAGAGAGAGGCTCATGTCGCCCCCCTGTGTCCTCCGATGCACTCGCAATCGAAGGTAGAGTTGATGGGCAGGGCATGTGGGTGTTCTTAGGCCACTCGACGGTGCAGAAAGGTTTTGGTTTTCTTCGGGGATCGAACTCGGGTCACCGAGAACGCCAGTCGGAGACCCTAACCACTCCGCTACCGCCTCCCCAAAGAGGCGGTAGTCAGTCAGGTGTCAGGTGCAATGACATACTCGTCAATCCTTACTGTATCATAGCACACAGAGTCCCCAACACCATCGCCGACGCCACCTGCACCGATGTCTCTGGTTCCTGGTGCATGTGAACTTGAGTGAGAAATTCTTAATATTCTGTGGTTGCAAATTGATTATCCTGTTTCCTTATTATATATCTTTTTTACTACATTCACTATACACACACACACACACACACACACACACACACACACACACACACACACACACACACACACAAAAAACACACACACCACCACACACCTAAACACAGCAGCACCACCGCACCCCCCACCCTTCTACCCCCCCACACAGCAAGCATAATCTACCGCTCTCCGCTGTCTCTCTCTCTCTCTCTCTCTCCTCTCTCCTTCTTTCTCTCTCTCTCTCTCTCCTCTCTCTCTCTCTCTCTCTCCTCTCTCTCTCTCTAACACACCACCCTCCCGCTCCCTCCCCAGGTTCTGCCCCTCGACATGAAGCACGTCTACACCCTCTTCATGAATAACAAGACCGTTTCGGAGGTGGATGATGACCTCACACAGTTGTCTCAAGAAGTGGGTGTCCAGATCTCCAAACTCTACGTGAGCCCCACTGTGCTCCCGACGGCGGCGATGCAGGGGAGTAGGCAGAAGCAGGAGACACAATTGGGTCTGGAGGTACATGTGTATAGCTTGAAAGACGGCGCCCTGATGAGTCTTGAGGGTTTAAACAGGTGAGTGTGTGTGTGTGTGTGTGTGTGTGTGTGTGTGTGTGTGTGGTGTGTGTGTGTGGTGTGTGTGTGTGTGTGTGTGTGTGGTGTGTGTGTGTGTGTGTGTGTGTGTGTTGTGTGTTGTGTGGGTGTGTGTGTGTGTGTGTGTGTGTGTGTGTGTGTGTGTGTGTGTGTGTGTGTGTGTGTGTGTGTGTGTGTGTGTGTGTGTGTGTGTGTGTGTGTGTGTGTGTCTCATATCCTTTCGGCATATGAAGACTTTTTTTCTCTCTTCTCTCTTCTTTAAGCAAAAAATTAGTATACGAATGCGAAAACCCACACACACACACACACACACACACACACACACACACACACATTCATGAACAAGACTACGATTCCATACCGGGACAATACAGAAACGAAGCATCATTACAAAGGCAGCGGCAGAGATAATTACCATCGTAAGCTTCAGGAAACCAGTCATGAAGAAAACAAAGACTGGCGCGCCCACTTTGTTGTGAAGATGATGGTGGGGCAGGAACGGAAAAGGAGAAGAAGAAGAAAGGGTGAGGAGAGAAGAGGAAGAGGGGGAGGGGAGAGGAGAGGAAGGGGAGGTGGTTAGAAGGCGTGACGTACCCAGGTGAACCTCCACCCCTCACTCACCCCTTGCTGCACCCCCTCACTCGCCCCTTTCTGCACCCCCTCCCTCGCGTCCCCTGCAATGCTCACCCTCACCAGCTGCCTCGCCGCTACAAAAATACTAACACTCACTGAAGGCTTGAGTCTCTGCCTGTCTGCCTGCCTGCCTGCCTGCCTGCTTCGCCCCTTCAGACCCAGATCAAAACAAGGGTGTGATCGGACAGCAAGACCAAAACCAAGAATATCCCTTGCTCGTTATATAGGTCAATAGGTCAATAGGTAGAGAGGTAGATAGGTAGAGAGGTAGGTAGGTAGGTGGGTTGGTAGGTGGGTAAGTGGGTAGCGTCAGACCTTATCCCAAGCCGCCATGACAGGTGCTGCTGCCACACCCATTTCTTAACGTCCTGACCTATATTATACAGGCGACAAATTTGAACGTCAACTTATGGCTCCTAGATGACAAACATTAACACGAAAGAAAAAGGAAAGGAGGCATTGTACGTACAATACGGAGAGAGAGAGAGAGAGAGAGAGAGAGAGAGAGAGGAGAGAGAGAGAAGAGAGAGAGAGAGAGGAGAGAGAGAATATATAGCAAAACTAACTCACGTCTTAGGAGGACCGCCGTACCGTGGTGATGGTGGTGGTGGTGGTGGTGGCAGGATGGACGGGAAGGGGGAAGGGGAGTTAGAAGAGCCGCGTACCCAAAGGTCTGTCCTCCCCATCAGGAACGCTACTGAAGGGGCATCGTTGGGCATCCCCTTCAGGAGTTATTCACTTGGGCACCATTTGAACACACACCCATGCCCCAGCACCCTCCAACACATACTCCCTCCTCCACTATTGAGTCTCCCTCTCTCTCTCTCTCTCTCTCTCTCGTCTCTCTCTCTGTCTCTGTCTCCCTTCCTCTCTCCCTTCTTCTCTCCCTTCCTCCCACCCTCCACCGGACATTTCACTCCACTATTGAACCACCCCAGCCCTCCCACCCGCTCTGTCAGCTCTCTCCCTCATCTTCCCCTCCCACATTATCGATCCCTTAATATCACAACCGTGCCTTCAACATCGATAATGCTAATTAATAAGTCTCATTAAAATCCTGCCTTCCTGCCTAATTGCTTGGTACGCCTGCATTCTGTACTGACCTAGATGCTGGTTTGAAAGACTGAGGAAACACACACACACCACACACACACACACACACACACACACACACACACACACACACACACACCACACACCAAGACAGACACACAGACACACACACACACACACAACAACAAAAACAGACACACACATAAAACACACACACACAGACCAGACAGACAGACAGACAGACAGACACGACAGACAGACAGACAGACGCAGACAGACAGACAGACAGACAGACAGACAGACAGACAGACAGACAGACAGACAGAACAGACAGACAGACAGACAGACAGACAGACAGACAGACAGACAGCACACACACACACACACACACACACACACACACACACACACACACACACACACACACAACACACACACACACATACCACACACATAGACACACAACACACACACACACACACACACCACACACACACACACACACACACACACACACACACACACACACACACACACACACACACACACACGCACACACACACACAGGCACACACGCATATATTAGAAAATCTTAGAAACGAAATACTTCTCAGATTCTTTTTATTTGTAGGAAAATCAATGTTCTTATGTGTGTGTGTGTGTCTGTGTCTGTGTGTGTGTGTGTGTGTGTGTGTGTGTGTGTGTGTGTGTGTGTGTGTGTGTGTGTGTGTGTGTGTGTGTGTGTGTGTGTGTGTGTGTGTGTGTGTGTGTGTGTGTGTGTGTGTGTGTGTGTGTGTGTGTGTGTGTGTGTGTGTGTGTGTGTGTGTGTGTGTGTATGTGTGTGTGTGTGTGTGTGTATGTGTATGCACCTAGCCCGTGACACCGTACGTTCTGTACTGGCCACGTACGTAATCGTGTCCTTATTATCAGTTTTCACGTGTAAGCCCCAAGAATCAGTTGCTATTGTTCCTTACACCTTTAACGCCTTCCTAAAAAAAGAAAATGATAATAATAAATAAATGAAATAACCTACCAATCGAAGTAACTAGGTACGCATTATTTGACCTATTACAATTACTTCTTTCATTACATCTACCTGTTATGATCGTGATTGTCCTATTACGCCTTCCAAATACTACAATATAACCTAAATGTGAAAGAGAGAGAGAGAAAAAAGACACCTTACCAATACCCAGTTACTTCGATAGTGTTAACACCTACACGCCCAGATAAAATCGTCTGTTGTTAGCCATAAAATTAAGAAAAGTTACTTAATATACCAAATTAGCTAGTGGACAAGAATACTAAACAGGTCATATCTATAAAACATTGCTTATATTCACAAAAAATCGTCTTATGGTATACCGAAAGTACAACGAAAATTACATTCTGGTCCTCAAGGGGTTAATGTTGTCACCAGTGTTACTATATCAAGCAGCGGCGTGAGATTCATAACAAAACACTAAGCTTGCTTCTTCTCCATAACTAATGTAACACTCACGCCATGTCTTAATAGTCAGGAGGCCCTTGAAATATAAAGAATGTAATACTTTGACACCATTAACCCCTTCGCGCCCAGATCTTTCCTTTGCTATAAAAAAAATCGTATGTTGTCAAGCCATAAGATTACGAAATGTAACTGAATATACCAAATTAGTTCGTCGACAAGGAAACTAAACAGATCATATCTATAAAATATTGCTTATATTCACTAAAAATCGTCTAATGGTACCCAAATTACAATGTAAATTACGTTCTGGGTCTCAAGGGGTTTAAGACAAAAATCAAAGATAATTTTCACTATTTCTTTATATATTTGTATCTTAGTGACATTATGGCCTTGAAATATATAGAATGTGATACTTTTGACACCATTAAAAAAAAAAGAAGAAGGATATTTTCACTATTTCTTCATTTATTTGTATCTTGGTGACATTATGGCCTTGACATATATAGAATGTGATACTTTGGCACCATTAAAGAAAAAAAAAAGATTATTTTCACTATTTCGTATTTAGTTGTATTTTGGTGACATTATGGATAGGAGACGGGACCCCACCAGTGTAACCCATTTATATCACACCCACACACCCACACACACACACAACCCCTCCCCCCCCACCCACACACACCCAAACACAATCCAAACTCACCCAAAACACATCCTACCTACTACTGAAGTGCGTGTCTCCCTGTTTCCCTGCAGTGCCCTCGGTGAAAGTTCCTCGCACCCTCAGGCGGAGGAATTTCTGGACGAGGAGGTTTTTGAGGCTCCCAAGGACGACCCAATTGAGCTGACGGTGGCTGTGGCGGTACTCGGCTCACTACTTGGCTGCGTACTCATCGCCGGGCTCGGTTTCTTCGTCTACAGAAAGTGAGTTGATTCAATACGTGGTGTGTCCCAGTAAGTAAATCCAAGGCTCTTTGAATCTGAAGCTTTAAATTTCATGTTAGCATACTCTTCATTCTTCAAAGTAAATCCAAGGCTCTTTGAATCTGAAGCTCTCAATTTCATGTTAGCATACTCTTCGTTCTTCAAAGTAAATCCAAGGCTCTTTGAATCTGAAGCTCTCAATTTCATGTTAGCATACTCTTCATTCTTCAAAGTAAATCCAAGGCTCTTTGAATCTGAAGCTCTCAATTTCATGTTAGCATACTCTTCGTTCTTCCAAGTAAATCCAAGGCTCTTTGAATCTGAAGTCCTCAATTTCATGTTAGCATACTCTTCATTCTTCAAAGTAAATCCAAGGCTCTTTGAATCTGAAGCTCTCAATTTCATGTTAGAATACTCTTCATTCTTCAAAGTGAACAGGCTTTTTATACCTTTCATCTGGCTCAATTTAGCAATGTCACCCTGAGCAGTACAATAAGATACTGGCCTCATCCTGCCACGGCCTCTTGTAGCTTCCTTATGTTCTTATGTTCTTATGTTCCTGCTCCACCGAGACCCAGTAATGAGGTGCTTAACGCTTGCCTACAGGAAGAAAGGTACTACCCCTAAAGCCCCGCGGTCGCCCAGCCCCATCAACACCCTGGGTAACGCCTACAGCAACCCCTCCTACGAGAAAGAAGGGTAAGGTCACGATTTATACACCTCATTTAACCCCTTGAGGCCCAGAACGTAATTTCCATTGTAATTTGTTTGCCATTAGACGCTTTTAAGTGACTATAAGCAATGTTTTATAGGTATGACCTGTTTAGTATCCTTGTTCACTATGTGGTATATTTAGTTACTTTTCGTAATTCTATGGCTCAACAACAGACAGTTTTATATAGCAAAGGAAATATCTGGGCGTGAAGGGGTTAACACTTGACATGATGAGGAGTAGCTTTTTTAGACTGCAAATAAAAATCATGTCAAATTTAGTCTTGTGTGAAATATAAAGCTCACAATATCATTTTCTTAATCATGTTAACAGTGATAATGATACGATTTCTAATGACGATGACAAATATGTAGCTTTTTGAAACTGAAAATAGAAATCATGTCTAATTTAAAATGTCTAATGATTAATGTAATGTCTTGTGTGAAATATAAAGCTCACAATGATATAAGTTTTTCCTTAATCATGATAACAGTGATAATGATACGAATTCTAATGATGATGAGTAAAATTATTTAAGTACATCATCGATTTTTTTTTGGCTGATAAGTGACATGGGTGATGATGGAACAATGCAAAGGTAATAAGGACTTTTAACTATTATTATCATCATTATTATTATTATTATTATTATTATTATTACTATTATTATCATTATTATTATTATTATTATTATTATTATTATTATTATTATTATTATTATTATTATTATCATTATTAACTGAGGTGATCGTGGCCACAGTGAACCAAGACAGGCTCAGACACGTTCAGATCACGTCAACGAATGATGTCTACTGCCAGGACAGATCAGGATGCATCAGACACATACACACACTGCATACGCCCCCCCTTCCCCCTACCTTGCCTGCACACTGTGAGCACAACCATGTAAACACTCCTAACCTGCTTATTCTTAGACCGTCATCACCAAAAAGTTAAGCTCTAAAAAAAGGCCAAAAAGAAGTAAAAAAAATATACAAATTTCAAATATAAAGTCTGAGTCCAAAAAGTCCATGAAAGGAGCCCCAAACAAGGTGCTGAATCATAACTAATCTGCATAACATCTTGTGGGGAAAAAACAAATGCACACACACAAAAAAAAAAAAAAAAAAAAAAAGACTCAAAATAACGACGTAACATTTTTAGGAAACTCACATAATTTCTTGAAAGCAGCATTCATTCACTATTGTAACTTTTAAGCTCAAGTAACAGCCATCTCTCTCTTTCTCACACACACACACACACACACACACACACACACACACACACACACACACACACACACACACACACACACACACACACACACACACACACACACACACACACACACACACACACACACACACACACACACACACACACACACACACACACACACACACACCACACACACACCACACACACACACACACACACACACACCACACACACACACACACACACACACAACACACCAACACACACACACACACACACACACACACACACACACACACATATACACCAAAGAAAAGCCCCTCGCAACACAGCGTAGAGTTGGTTCTTCACGGAAACAGGTGGAGAGTGAGCACAAGAAAACAGGTTTCTACGTCACTCTTACACCTTTTTTGACCAGCATATGAAGCAGACTCGAAGAATTCAAAGACAAAAACAAAACTGTGATGAGAAACTTATTATTATTATGACAAAAACGACAACAATTCAGATTCAACATGTTCGCCCATTAAGTTTTTTTTGCCTTTTAGTTTTTTTGCTCCTCTCTTATTTTCTTATTTTCTCCTCTTCTTCTCCTCTTCTTTCCTTCTTTCTCTTTTTTCCTCTTTTTTTCTCTCATTTTCTCTTATCATCTTATTTTCTCCCTTCTTTCTCCTCATCTTTCCTCTTCCTTCCTTCTCTTTTTCCCTTTTTTCCTCTCCTTTTCTCTTATTCCCTTATTTTTTCCTCTTCTTTCCTCTTTCTTTCCCATTTTCCTCTTTCTTTTCTCTCCTTTTCTCTTATTCCCTTATTTTCTCTTCTCATTCATCCCTCAGACCCGGTACGGAAAGGTCTTTGGGTCACAAGACGAATGGGTTTACCAGCGTGGAGGTTCACAGGACCCTTGACCGGGACTCGCCACCCATGAATAGGAGTGCTCTCGCCACACCCAAGGACGCCATCCAACTCAGGTACATAATGGGGCTTCCAGGGCTCAAAAATGGCTGTCATGCACCCACTCACATATCCACACACACATCCATCCAACTGCTCATCCATCTAAACCCGTCCATACTCACTCATCCATCCATTCAACCACACATACTCTCTCTCTCTCTCTCTCTCTCTCTCTCTCTCTCTCTCTCTCTCTCTCTCTCTCTCTCTCTCTCTCTCTCTCTCTCTCTCTCTCTCTCTCTCTCTCTCTCTCTCTCTCTCTCTCTCTCTCTCTCTCTCTCTCTCTCTCCTACGTCTTTTGTCTATATTATTGCATCTCCTTTGCCTCCCTTTATTTTCTCACCCCTGCTTCTCCCTCCCGTACACTCTTAGAAAAAAAGGGTAGGAAAAGGGTAGAAAAAGGGTATTTGTAGTGATGAAATACTGCTACCCTTTTTCTACCCTTACAAATCTACCCTTTCGGATCGACGCAAATATACCCTTTTCCAACCCTCTCGTCTAAAAAGGGTAGATAAAGGGTAGATGAAGGGTATAATCGGCAGCATCTACCCTCCAGCCTGGACATAGGGTTTAAAAAGGGTAGTGATGGTGTGATGTAACAATTCTACCCTTAATATACCCCTTATTTCTGAGAGTTTAGTGCCCAAACCCTCTCTGCCCATCATGCTATCCCTCCTTCCTCGTAGTTTCAAGAATTTAATTGGCATTTCTGATTTTCTTTTAAGACACCTTAAGTAGCATGTATTTTTTGGTAAAATTCTAGAGTCCTTTCCCGCCCTTATTAGTGGGCTTTTTTCCTCCAGACCTTCACAGATCCCTTCAGATACCTCTAAACGTAATTATAAAGTGGGGGGGAGATAAAAAACAACAACTTACCTAGCCTCAATATAACCTAACCTAATCTGGAAAAATTCTACTTCTTTCTCGCCCTTTGGTCTCGTTAGGAGGTTATTGGTAAGGTTAGGTTATAGTGAGGTTAAGTTAGGTTTGTTTATATTGAGGTTAGGTTAGTATTTTTCTTTTCTTTTTTTATCTCTACCCGACTTTATAATTACGTTTTAGAGGTATCTGAAGGGATCTGTGAAGGTCTGGAGGAAAAAAGCCACTAATAAGGGCGGGAAAGGACTCTAGAATTTAACCTAGTTCTTTTTATTACCTTTTGCTATCTACCCCAAAACTAATCATATCTAAGAAGAAAAAAACTTCCATAGCTCTGAGATTTTCCAAATTCTATATGTTTACAGATGAAGTGACTTTTAAATAAATGAAATCGGGGAACAGGGGTTGCGAAATAAGCTTCGGGAGAAAAATTTAATTACCCCTTGAGGCCCAGAACGTAATTTTCATTGTAATATAACCACCATTCGACGATTTTAATGAACATAAGCACTATTATATAGATATGACCTGTTTAGTATCCTTGTTCATTAGCTAATTTGGTCTAGGAATAGGAATAAGCAGTTAGGAGTGTTTACATGGTTGTGCTCACAGTGTGCAGGCAAGGTAGGGGGAAGGGGGGGCGTATGCAGTGTGTGCATGTGTCTGATTCATCCCGATCTGTCCTGGCAGTAGACATAATTCGTTGACGTGATCTGAACGTGTCTGAGCCTGATTAAGCTAATAATTAATATCTATAGTAAATATTTCGTAGTTGTATGGCTAATAACAGGCGATTTCATATAGCAAAGGAAAGATCTGGGCGTGAAAAGGTTAAACCGTTAAAGGAATAGAAGAAGAGTTGTAAGATGACGCTTGCCTCAAGAAATAGTTCAAGTTGTTGGAAAGTGTAAAGAGCACAGGAAAACAGATCATGACAATACTTTCCTTCTCAAAAAGCACTCAGTCTGCCCTCAAATTCCTTTCATGAGTACGTGAGTCATTTCATTCGTGTGTTATCCTGAGAGTTTATTTAAAAATTCTACTTCATCAACTTTTCATCTAATACCTAGGAAATCTTACCAGCTTAATTTTACTTTACTTAATCTTACCTGCTTATAATCTACCAGGTACTTAATTCTTATATTCGTAGTCAATTACATTTGTTTTAATGTTGTTCCTCACACAATTATACCATTTCCTTCGTGTGATATCCTGAGAGTTTATTTCAGAATTATGCGTCATCCAATTTTCACATATTACCTCCATAGAGATACCAATATTATCTCCATAGAGATACCAATATTATCTCCATAGAGATACCAATATTATCTCCATAGAGATACCAATATTATCTCCATAGAGATACCAATATTATCTCCATAGAGATACCAATATTATCTCCATAGAGATACCAATCTACCAGTTATCAAATTCTTATATTCGTAGTAAATTACATTTGCTTTCATTTTGTACCTCACACAATTATACCATTTCCTTCGTGTGCTATCCTGAGAGTTTATCTAAGAATTCTGCGTCAACAACTTTTCACATAATATCTACTTATAATCTACCAGTTATCAACTTCATATATTTGTAGTCAATTAAATTTGTTTTAATTTTGTACCTCCAAGTTCCTTGACCATAGCACGAATCCAGGGTGTCTCGCTACTACCCTTATTTAGTTATTCCTTCACTGTCTTCTTTATATGGACTGGCAACTAAGCGGACTTTTTTTTACCTCTTTTTTGTGTCCCCTTGGCCAGTACTTTGTGATGTTAACAAAAACAAAAAAACTTTTTTTCGTCTGAAGAAAAAAAATATACCACGCATCGACTACCATCAACACCTCTCATCTACATTAGTATGAGTCAAAATAACTCTTTCCCAGCGCCCCTTCACTAACCTGTGTTCCTGAATGACCATCTCTTAGTCACTGTAAACCGGATCTTGTCCCCACCTCTTCGCTGTCTGAAATAATAAAATTGATTGTGATAAAAGTAATAATAGCAAAGATAAAAATAATAATGGTAATAATGATAATAGTAATAGTAGAAGCCGTCCTATCATCTCTTCCTGCAGTATGTTCCTATGTCCGTCTTTATGCATATCATGTACTGTACATGTAATGAAAACCATGAAGGAGAGATGGCATCATGATACCTGTTGACCTATCTGCAAGACACACACACACACACACACACACACACACACACACACACACACACACACACACACACACACACACACACACACACACACACATTACTACGAAGCTAACGGGAAGGAGGGAGACATATTATACTAATGATGATAATTAGAAGCTGTAATTTTCTTTTTACTGATATCTATCTTATTATACCACTTTACTGATTTTTTCTTCTCTTGTGTGTGCGTGTGCGTGTGCGTGTGTGTGTGTGTGTGTGTGTGGTGCGTGCGTGTGTGTGTGTGTGTGTGTGTGTGTGTGTGTGTGTGTGCGTGCGTGTGTGTGTGTGTGTGTGCGTGTGTGTGTGTGTGTGTGTGTGTGTGTGTGTGTGTGTGTGTGTATCGGCAGGAGCATGGACCAACAACAGCAGCAGGCAGGTTTGATGAGGACTATTCCCAGCTCCCCTGAGTACTACGGGTCCTCCACACCTGCCCCGCCCCCCTCCTACACCCGCACCACCGCCTCCCCCACCGAGCCCCAACCTTCCTCCTCCTCCTCCTACCCTATTTACGCGGAGATCAAGAAGCCCAAGGACCCCAAGCCGAAGCCTGAGACCTCCGCCTCCACCTCCTCCGCCTTCAGGCCTGAAAAAGCCGATCCAGACTTCTTCACATACAAAAAGGTAAGAAAATATACCATCTTTTCTGGAGACTTACATTCCCCTATTCTTTTTCCATGTCGTTCTCTTCCCCTTGTAGATCTAACAAATTCTGTGTTCGTTTTGTCGCCTTTAACCCCTTCACGCCCAGATCTTTCCTGTGCCATAAAAAAATCCTATGTTGTCGAACCATAAAATTACAAAGAGTAACTTAATATACCACATTTACTAGTGGACAAAGATACTAAACGGGTCATAACTATAAAATATTGCTTATATTCATTAAAATCGTCTAAAAGTAGCCAAATTACAATAGAAATTACGTTATGGGCCTCAAGGGGTTAAGTGAGTATCCGAGGTAGGAGAGACTTTACACTATGCTGACGCCTCGTGCCAACTAGATAATACTTAAAGACATACTAGCTAATCCCTACAATGCTGTGCTTATGCTGCATGTTGGCACCTGAGTAAGCGATGCCTTGTAGGGGGTTGTTAGTGGACCACATGAACCTTACTTATAAATCTAAACTTACTTACCCATCAAATATATTTTTCTCACATCACATGGAACAGGGCAAGAACAGAAAAAAGGAATGTAACCAAAGCCCGTCTATTGCCAGTCCTTTAAGGCAAGTAGTAAGATGGCCAATTTAGTTTAGTCAAGGTGTTTTGATACTCTTCTATGAAAATAATTAATGTTGTAGGAATTAGCAGGTGAATGGTCTGTTTAATTAAGGTATCAATAATCAGCATCTATGGACCAACAGAGACAGGGTTCATCAGAATCTCAATGTCGGTAATATGTGAGCAAGGAATACTTTGGATGTCATTTGAGTCAGCATGTCTATTCTAAATTGGCCCACCCCCCTTTCTTTATTCTCTTACTGTCTTCTTTATAGGGATTGGCAACTAAGCGGGCATTCTGTTACCTCTTTTCTTTTTTTGCTCTTGGCCAGTCTTTTGTGATGTAAAAAAAAATGTTGAGGTTGAGGTAGTTTGTAATATAGGAAAAAATACACAAATACATACTTATATAATATCAACATGGCGAGTAATTCCCGTAGAGTGTTGTGCCTCTCACTGATCCTACAATGCCCCCCCCCCCCCTTTCAGAGCCCCGAGCCCAACACTGACTATGAGGAGATAGGCGGCGGCTCCAAGTTCTCTGGCCTCAAAGCCTCGCCTCCCCCACGGCGCTCTAATCGACAAGAGGTTGAAGAAGAAGATGACGAGGTAAGGTTAGAAGTGTACTTAACTATTTCAACGACATGACGGTAAGGTAGTTAGACGGGTAGTTAGTGCGGAGTCATTAGGGAGCTTTAAAAGGAGGGTAGATCATTTCATGGATGGGGATGAAAGGTGGATGTAGGTAGTATTAAATAAGAGGAACTACCTCGTGTAGGTCTCGCGGCCTCTTGTAGCTTCCTTATTTTCTTATGTTCTTATGTAAGGTTGAAAGTGTACTGACCTATTTCAACGACATGATGGTAAGGTTAGAAGTGTACTTAACTATATCAACGACATGACAGTAAGGTTAGAAGTGTACTTAACTACATCAACGACATGAAGTTGAGGTTAGAAGTGTACTGAACTATTTCAACGACATGACAGTAAGGTTAGAAATGTACTGAACTATTTCAACGACATGACAGTAAGGTTAGAAGTGTACTGAACTATTTCAACGACATGACGGTAAGGTTAGAAGTGTACTGAACTATTTCATGGATTGCAGGTTCCTCTTACATTTATTCTTACTATGAGCCAAGCATCTACCTTCTGAATACATGTTTATATTACCAGGCTGAGTGTCCAGGTCTAGGGCGCTTCCCTGAGAATACTTAGCACGTTAGTTGAATATACTATAAGTTAGGTGAAAGCTATTAATCTTCCATGCACACTTATGTACCTTATAAGTGTTTATTCCACATCAATGAACTTATGTGTCTTGTCCCTAAGATGCGTCTATGTGTTGTCTTCAGCACTATCACATTTGTTCTCACCACTATACATCCTCTGTCTAGTCTTTCGGCACTATAAAGCCTGTGTCTACTATAGTCCCCATGTAGCTTGTCACCTTATATTTCTTGTACCCTCCCCCCCTAATCTTTGTCTATGCAATCCATATCTTATTATAGTTTTGTCTCCTAACCGTAATAAGGCAGAACACATTCAACATTATTTGAAATCTACATAAGCACGATATTTTGTTCCACTTATTACTAAACTTTACTAGAAAAAATAAAAACTCTTGGCTACGTAAACCATCGGATGACACGTTTGCTGGAAGTTATGCGAAGTTTCCACCTCTTTTATCGTATTATACAAAATAACCTTTAGTGTTCAAACTCATATCTGAATCTTTCCGTATATTCATCCTCGACGTGTATGCGATGACATGCCTAAAAACAGAGGAGAAAGTGTGGAAAGTGCTGAATGAGGAGCGGGTCAGTAACTTGCATGGGTCTCCCCTAAAACGTCGCCTCCATTCTCTATCGACTTATCTTCTCTATCGGGAGTTGCCTCGGCTCGCCAGTGACGCAACTCCCGCCACTTGCCACTCGTTGCAATACTTACCATTATCTCAGTAGGAAGACAGACGTCATTGTAGACATTTACGAATGCTCTTAATGCAAATAGATGACTGAGCGGATCCCATGCAGTTGAGAATGACGTTATGATCCGCCGTTTGGCTATCACTCTGGCACATAATATGGATGCGCATGTATATTTATGAATTTTGATAAGGAATTTCTTAACCACAATAATTATGTTGCATCTAGTAATTCATTCACTAAGAGTATGTAACTTGAACACAAGCTATTACAGACATTAAGGCTACAAACATGATTTCATAAGCGTTGAAAATAAGTCAATCAATCAATACATATGAATAAGTAGGTAAAACAAAAACAAATTCTTTGAATATGTGCAAAATAAAAATAAAATTCTTAGGCATCAAAAATAATTAAATCAATAAATAAATATGAATAAGTATCCCCCCCAAACAAATCAAAGAAAACACTGACCCAAAAGAAAAAAAAAAGGCCCTGATACATGTAGCTCCCTCCCTCTCTATTCCCCTGACGGTGCTGCCCTTTGCTCCACCTACAGGACGATGATGACGAGAGGAAGTCCGTGGCGTTCAAGGTGATGGTGGACACGAAGGAGATCGAGGCGGAGAACATGGGACCCGCACAGAGGAAGGCCGAGGCGGAGATGCGAATGGAGGCCAACAGGAAGAAACTACAGGAGGAAGGCAAGGAGGAGGAAGAGGAGGAGGAGGAGGAAGTCGAGGGGGAAAGTGCAAAGCTATAGACAATCCTCTCTACTATATTAATGAGGCAGTGGAAGTAGCTAAGCACACTCCCTCCTTGTATGGCGTCCTTCCTTACTCTTCTACTGTTTTAAAAAATTACAGCAGGAAGGCAAGGAGGAGGAGGACGAGGAGGAGGAAAGTGCAAAGCTATAGACAGTCCTCTCCACTCTATTAACTAGGTATTGGAAGTAGCTAAGCACACTCCATCCTTGTGTGGCGTCCTTCTTTACTCTTCTACTGTCTTAGAAAATTACTTGTTCTCTCCACTCTATTAGCGAGGCAGTGGAAGTATATGATAGCTAAGCACACTCCATCCTT
>JACEEZ010003894.1:245000-255000 GCA_016584305.1 Chionoecetes opilio
CTCCTCTCTTCCCTAATTCTCTTTGCCTTCCCTCCACGCCAGTTCCTTCTTCCTCTATACTGTATGTACCCTCCTCTCTCACCCCACCTTTCCCATAACTCTCTCTCTCTCTCTCTCTCTCTCTCTCTCTCTCTCTTCTCTCTCTCTCTCTCTCTCTTTCTCTCTCTCTCGTCGCCTCATTTGCCTTCAGAACACTTTCCATTCTCATACTCAAGGTTTTTTTCTTATCATTTTTATCTTTTCCCTTGTCCCACCTTCTTTCATTCTTCCCTCAGCTGTCACCTTCTTCTCCAATCTATTCCCTTTCCCCTTCTGTGCCTCCTCCTCCTCCTCCTCCTCCTCCTCCTCCTCCTCCTTCTCCTCCTTCATCTCCCCCTCCATCCAGGTTGTCAGCTCATGCAAGCAAATCATCAGACCCGCACGCAAAAAAATAATCACCTCACAACACGGCCACATCTGCTTGTCTTGTGGCTTCTTGCGGCAGACACATTCACCCTCAGGAGGTTCTGGTGGTGAGAGTGGCTTGTAGGTTCTCGTGTTTAAGCCCTTGGAAGGAGAGACATAGGCGTGGACTAGCAGAGGAAAGGATAGAACATGTGTAGTTAGGGGGACGTGAGAGAGAGAGAGAGAGAGAGAGAGAGAGAGAGAGAGAGAGAGAGAGAGAGAGAGAGAGGAGAGAGAGAGAGAGAGAGAGAGAGAGAGAGAGAGAGAGAGAGAGAGAAAGAAAAAATACAGAGATAGAGATAAGAGAAATAGAGATAAGAGGGAAAGAGGGACAAAAAGAGAGAGAGGAGAGATAGAGAGAGAGAAAGATAGAGAAAGAGACAGAGACAGAGACAGAGACAGAGACAGAGACAGAGAGAGAGAGAGAGAGAGAGAGAGAGAGAGAGAGAGAGAGAGAGAGAGAGAGAGAGAGAGAGGAAGGAGAGAGAGGAGAGAGGAGAGAGAAGGAGAGAGAGAGAGAGAGAAGGAGAGAGAGAGAGAGAGTTAATGAGGCAAAGTAACGTTGATAAATGAATGAAGGCAGGTAAGAAGGAAGAAATAATTGATAGAAAAGAGAACGAGGGAGAGAAAGCAGTAAGGAAAGAAAAAGAGAGAAAGAAAGAAAATAAATAAAGAAAGAAAGTAAGACAGGAAAGATTGTGTGAATAAAGAATATGAGATGAGAATAAAGATGGATTGGATTAAAGAAGAGTAAATATAAATACAGAGAAGAAAAAATGAAATGCATGATAACAAGGAAAGAAAGAAGGAAGGTAATAGAAGGAACACAGCATGCTATAGAAGGTAAAGAGGAGAAGAAGTAAAAGTAAAGAGAAGAAGAGGAAGAAGAAGAAGAAGTCAAATAAAAGGTATAGGAGGTAAAAACATGCTATAGAAAGAGGAAAAAAAACCTAAGAAAGAAGGAAATCAACAAGAAAAGATAATGAAAAGGACACCAATAACAACACGGAAGGAAGGAAGGAAAGAGAGAAAGAAGGAAGGAAGAAAGAAAAGAAATAAACAAATACAATCAGACTACAAGAAACGTTAGAAAACACAAAATAAGACAAATAATAAACGAAACAAAGACAAGCAAGTAAAAAAAACCAGAAATTGAAAAAGAAAAGGAAAAAAGGAAGAGAAAGAAGGAGAGAGAAAGAGAGAAAGGATGTGGGAATGAACAAATATAAATCAGACAACAAGAAAAACACGAATAAGACAAATAATAAACGAAACAAAGACAAGCAAGTAAAAAAAACTTAAATTGAAAGAGAACAATATAAGAATAAGAGCAAGAAAGAGGGAGAGAGAAAGGCTGCGGGCGCAAGAAGAGGGTACAAAGAAGGAAGGAAAGGGTCCGGATGTAAGGAAAAGGTACGGAAGGAAAGGAAGGTTGGGTGTGGTGGGGAGGAGGAAGAAGGGGGAAGGGGAGGGGAGGGAGGGGGGAAAGGGGGAAGGGAGGTAAGGGAAAGGACAGACAGGGTACACAAGTGGGAGAGGAAAGAAGGGTTGATTTGGGAGTAGTAGGGGAGGCAGGAAGGAAGGGAGAGGAAGGAAGGGAGAGGTGGAAGAGGGAGGGAGGAAGGGCAGGTATGTTTAGAAGGTAAATGCCCTTTGGAGTATTTTTCCTCACCTTTGGCGGCGATGGATAAGGTAGATGGTGATGATTTGTGTGTGTGTGTGTGAGAGAGAGAGAGAGGGAGAGAGAGAAGAGAGGAGAGAGAGAGAGAGAGAGAGAGAGAGAGAGAGAGAGAGAGAGAGAGAGAGAGGAGAGAGAGAGAGAGAGAGAGAGAGAGAGAGAGAGAGAGAGAGAGAGAGAGAGAGAGAGAGAGAGAGAGAGAGAGAGAGAGAGAGAGAGAGTTGGATTGTGTCATGTTGAGAGTAAGTTATTGTTATTATTATTGTTGTTATTATTATTATTATTTGATATACCCCCTCCTCCCCCCTCATCCCGCCCACCATGGCCATATATATATATATAGATAGATAGATAGATAGATAGAAGATGAATAGAAGATAGATAGATAGATAGATAGATAGATAGAAGATGAATAGAAGATATATAGATAGATAGATAGATAGATAGAAGATGAATAGAAGATATATAGATAGATAGATAGATAGATAGAAGATAGATAGAAGATAGATAGATAGATAGATAGATAGATAGATAGTAGAGAGAGAGAGAGAGAGAGAGAGAAGAGAGAGAGAGAGAGAGAGAGAGAGAGAGAGAGAGAGAGAGAGAGAGAGAGAGACGTGATCACAAGATAAATCTTGTCACTGACAAAAATTAACTTGACTTGAAGATTGTGTTCGTCAACATGACAAAATTTAACTTGTCATGTTGACGAACACAATCTTGTCATGGTTGACAAGGAAAGATCTTGTCAGTGTGACAATATTTATCTTATGATTTTAGACATGTTCGCAGAACAAGCCTATTCTTGTCACACTGACAAGAGTATGTCTAGAGTGTATGTGTTAAAATATTTAGAAACACTACTGACGAAGATAGTTATTTTTTTTGTAATCTGAAGGTGGTTTAACGATGCTCTTTATCTGTCATGCTGCCTTCTTCCCCCCGCCTTCCAAGCGCTAAATAAAGATATAAAAGAAAGCAATAAATAAAGATAATAAAAAAAACAATAAAAATATAAAGCGCTAAAAATAAAGATAAAAAAGAGCATTTACATTTCAAGACAGCCTAAGCTTTATAATATCCTGGACAGTCTTTTCCTTTATCCATTTGTCCTTTTTTTTGTCAAGGATATCATAAGCTTATTTGTCTTGAAATCTGAGTGTTCTATATATTTATATTTCGAAGCTTAGATATTTTGATGCTTAAGTGAAATAAGTTTTCTCAGTTTGAAAATGACGCTTTACTGTCCAAGAACAGAAAGGAGAGTAAGGATGCTTGAGTATGAATATTTTTTTGCTGGCATGGAAAGGATAATATCATTAATATCAATAATATTTTTATTAATATTATTATTATTATTGTCAATATTATAACTATTATTATGAATATTTCTAACATTTTCATAATTATTATTAATATTATTATCGTTTTTGTTATTATTATCAATATCATTATTATCAGTATTATTATTACTATTATTTTTTGTTACAATTTTTATCATCAAGCTTTATGTCATTCATATGAACGTAATATGTTAAGGCCGCGCTAGGTTTCTTCCTAGTTTCAGTTATAATAAATCACTAGTACATAAAAAAAAAAATAGACAGCGTTCTATTTTTCATGATTCAACACTCATCTAATTTTTCTAAGTGGTTTTTTTTTCTTCTCTAATTTTTTTCACGTCTTTTTCTTCTTAGTTTAACCTAGCTCGATGCGTTAACCTAAATCTTATAGAGGGAAAAAACTCAAATGCCGCCACACACACACACACACACACACGCACACACACACACGCACACACACACACACACACACACACACACACACACACACACACACACACACACACACACACGCGCGCGCGCGCACACATACACATACACATACATATACACACGCACACGCACACGCACGCACACACACACACACACACACACACACACGCGCGCACACATACACATACATATACACACGCACACGCACACGCACACGCACACGCACACGCACACGCACACACACACACACACACACACACACTGTCGGCCAACACTGTGATGTGATGTGTCGACACTGATGGTTTCGGCCAACACTAAGCAATAAGGATGAATGATAACATTTTGATATGGAGACGGGGCCATACGAGTGTAGCTCAGGCCCTGTAAAATACAACTAGATGAATACAACTAGATGAATACACACACCACACACACACACACACACATACACAAAATATTTGTTACAATCCAGTATAATACATAATTTCTTCCCTACATACAAGTGCTGCATCTACGTGCGTGAAAATCTTAGATAACAAAATATAATTCATGTTCTTCGTATACAGTTCTTAACCGTGATAACTTAGATGTCCGGCTTATTAGTTTTAGCTCTTACATATGATTACTTTATATATGATTACTTTATATATGATTACTTTGTTATCTGGTAATAGTTGAGGCATATTTCTTTTTTTTAGTTTTTTTGCTGATTGTTCGTTATTAGATGAAGTTTTTGTGTTAAAAGAAAGAGAGAGAGAGAGAGAGAGAGAGAGAGAGAGAGAGAGAGAGAGAGAGAGAGAGAGAGAGAGAGAGAGAGAGAGAGAGAGAGAGAGGAGAGAGAGAGAGAGAGAGAGAGAGAGAGAGAGAGAGAGAGAGAGAGAGAGAGAGAGAGAGAGAGAGAGAGAGAGAAGAGAGAGAGAGAGAGAGAGAGAGAGAGAAGAGAGAGAAAAGAAGAGAGAGAGAGAAGAGATAGAGAAGAGAGAGAAGAGAGAGAGAGAGAGACGAGAGAGATAGAGAAGAGAAGAGAGAGAGAGAAAGAGAGAGAGAAGGGAGATGAGAGAGAGAGAGAGAGAGATCGAAAGACCGAAAGATTGACAGAACATCACATAAAAAAAAAGAACACAAAAAAATACATCACAGATAATGAATAGGGAAATTATACAGGAAAAAAAATATCATTAAGATAAGAAACAAGAAAAATCAGGGAATGAAATTATTGTGATTGATTACAAGACCGAAAGGGGACAGACGATCACCCTTAAGAAAAAGAACCAAACAAAACCCCGCAGGAATAACAAATTAAGAAAACAATAATAAAGTGAATCTGACAAAAACAGGCCAGCATCTTAACAAAAATCAAATAAGTTAAAAGAAAACAGGTAAAGAATAAAACAGGTATGTCAAAAAAAAAATTTGAGCACGCGCGAAATAGCAAAAAATATATTGACAAAAAAAACAGAAAAATGTATAATAGTATATCAGTTCACAAGTAACGCATTTGAAACTAAAACTGAACACTATAATTTCCTTCTCCTCCTCTTGTTTTTCTTCTTACTCATCCACTTAGCTTATCTCTTCTTCTTCCTTCTCCTCCTTTTACCTTCTTATCGTCTTCTTCCTCCTCCTACATCGCCTCTCACATATCCACTTCTTGTTTATATTCTTTCTTTTTTACTCAGTTTTTTTCCTCACCTCCTTCCTCATTCCCTTTTTTCTTGTTTTCTTCCTCAAATTTCCTTTCATCATGACTTTTTTTCTATTCTTATTTTTCTCTCTTTGCTTCCTCTCTGTCTGGGTACAACTACTACTATTAGTGGTGCTGCTACTACTACTACTACTACTACTACTACTACTACTACTACTACTACTTCTACTACTTACTACTACTACTACTACTACTACTACTACTACTACTTTTTTTTTGTTTTTGTTTTTACATCACAGAGAACTGGCCAAGGGCACAACAAAAATGGGTAACACAAAGCCCGCTTAGTTGCCAGTCCCTATATTGAAGACAGTAAGAGAATACAATAAAAACAAAGGGGTAGGCCAATTTAGTTCGGGAGGTGTCTTGTTACTCTTCTTTTGAAAAAATTTAAGTCATAGGAAAGTGGAAAAATAGAAACAGGAAGAGAGTTCCAGAGTTTACCAGTGAAAGGGATGAAAGAGTAAAGATACTGATTAACTCTCGCATTAGGAAGATGGACAGAATAGGGATGGGAATGAATAGAAAGTCTTGTGCAGCGAGGCCGCGGGAGTGGGGGAGGCATGCAGTTAGCAAGTTCAGAAGAGTAGTGAGCATGAAAATAACGGTAGAAGAGAGCAAGAGAAGCAACATTGCGGCGGTGATTTAAAGATTGAAGACAGTCAGTCAGAGGAGAGGAGTTGATGAGACGAAAAGCATTTGACTCAACCCTGTTTAGGAGAGCTGTATGAGTGGATCCTCCCCAAACATGTGAGACATACTCCATACATGGGCGGATAAGGCCCCTGTAGAGAGCAAGCAATTGGGAGGGAGAAAAAAAAGGACGCAGACGCCACAGCACACCTAACTTCTTAGAAGCTGTTTTAGCAAGAGATGAGATGTGAGATTTCCAGTTCAGATTTTTAGTAAAGGATAGTCCTAGAATGTTCATTGTAGAAGAAGGAGACAGTTGAGTGTCATTGAAGAACTACTACTGAACTACTGAACTACTGCTACTACTGCTACTACTACTACTACTACTACTACTACTACTACTACTGTACTACTTCTACTACTACTACTGCTATTACTACTACTACTACTACTACTACTACTACTACTTCACTACTACTACTACTACTACTACTACTACTTCTACTACTACTACTACTACTACTATTACTACTACTTCTTCTACTAATACTATTTCTGGTAATACAACTAGTACATATTTTTCTTTCTTACTCCTCCTCCTCCTCCTCCTCCTCCTCCTCCTCCATGTCTTCCTCCCCTTCTTGCTCCCTCATAACAAGGATACGCCAAATTTCCGCTCCAATATAAGGAATTAGAAAAAAAGATGATAAAGCAAAATAAGGACGCCGCTTGCTGTCGTCTATGCTGTGGAAAAACTCTCTCTTTCTCTCTCTCTCTCTCTCTCTCTCTCTCTCTCTCTCTCTCTCTCTCTCTCCTCTCTCTCTCTCTCTCTCTCTCCTCTCTTCTCTCTCTCTCCCCTCTCCTCTCTCTCTCTCTCTCTCTCTCCTCTCTCTCTCCCCCCCCCCGCCCCCGCCGTCTCATTTTGGCTAAGGTCCAGAATCAAGTGTCATCATCGAGAGAAAAGTCACTTAAAAAAAACCTAACATAAATTCAGCAAAAAAAAACCTACATAATTCCCAAGTAATCAAAGTATCACATTCTCAACATTTTCTTCCATCCTCAGGCTGCTTCTAGCCGTGGAAAGTCACTGTCTGTTGTCTGTCGCACTCCTGTTCCTAATCAATTGGGAGTGAGTGACGAGGTAAAGCAGCAAGGTAAAAACAAAAAGTGATGGAGTATGGCTGTGTACGAAATGAGTAATGGGATTGTTTCTTCTTGCGGTGAGGGAGGAGGTGATGAGATGGAGTGGCAAGGGATACAGTAGGGAGTAATAAAGAAGAAATAATAGAACAAAATGCAAATTCAAGATACATATTGACACCCTCATATAGAAATAGCCTAACTAATTTTGTTTCTACTTTTCGGGAAATAAAAGAAAACTGACTCATTTTTTTAATTTTTATATCAATGCTTTGTTTAGCCCATAAAAAATATTGTTAGTAGGACAAAATTATTCATAATATAATAAGATGGTTGGTTGATGGATGTGGTATAGAGGGGATATAGGAGGGAGTGAGTTTTTGCAGAGGAAGTGTTGCAGATGAGGTATTGCAGATGAAGTGTTGCAGATGAGGTTTTGCAGATGAAGTGTTGCAGATGAGGTTTTGCAGATGAAGTATAGCAGATGAGGTTTTGCAGATGAAGTATAGCAGATGAGGTTTTGCAGATGATGTGTTGCAGATGAGGTATTGCAGATGAAGTGTTGCATATGAGGTTTTGCAGATGATGTGTTGCAAATGAGGTTTTGCAGATGAAGTGTTGGTTGATGAAGTGCCAATAGAAGTTGGGATGAGGTAAACTTACTAACTTCTTGGTTTCTTCTTGCGGTGAGAGAGAAAGTGATGAGATGGAGTGGCGGAGTGGCAGGTATAGAAGGGATATTGGAAGGAGTAATGAGGTTTTATAAGATGGAGTGTTGGTTGGAGTGCCAGTAGAAGTTGGGATGAAGTAGGAGTGGTAGGTAGGAGTAGGAGTAACCGAGATATGAGATGAAGTGGCAGGTATAGAAAGGATATAAGAGGGAGTAATGAAGTTTTAGAAGATGGAGTGGTAGTTGGAGTGCCAGTAGAAGTTGGGATGAGATAGGGGTGGTAGGTAGGAAAAGGAAAAAAGGTAAAAAAAAGGTAAATATTTGAAAAAGGAAAAAAAGGAAAAAAGGTAAATAGTTTGAAAAAGGAAAATAAGCAAAGAAAAAGGTAAATATTTGAAGAAAAAAATTGAAAAAGGTAAATATTTGAAAAAGACAAAAAAAAGTATATAAGGTAAATATTTAAAAAAGGGAAAAAAGGAAAAAAGGTAAATATTTGAAAAAGGAAAATAAGCAAAAAAAAAGGTAAATATTTGAAAAAGAAAAAAATTGAAAAAGGTAAATATTTGAAAAAGAAAAAAAAGTATATAAGGT
This sequence comes from Chionoecetes opilio, assembly GCA_016584305.1. Taxonomy (NCBI): domain Eukaryota; kingdom Metazoa; phylum Arthropoda; class Malacostraca; order Decapoda; family Majidae; genus Chionoecetes; species Chionoecetes opilio. The sequence goes on from JACEEZ010003894.1 coordinate 253,637, forward strand.
AAATATTCGAAAAAGGAAAAAAACCGTGAAAAGGTAACCTATAGGAGTACTAGTGACTGAGATAGTGGTAGTGGTGATATATGAGGTTAGATGTGATGAATGAAGGGAAGAGATGACAGAAGAAGTGAATGGAAGGGAAAAGATAGTAGTAGTGGTGATGTAAGAAGTTAGATGCGATGAATGATGATGATGATAAATGAAAGGAAGAGATGATAGGAGAAGTAATTGGAAGTGACCGAGATAGTGGTAGTGGTGATATAGGAGGTTGGATGTGATGAATGATGATGATGATAAATGATGAATGAAGGGAAGAGATGCTGGGATAAGTGAATGGAAGGACAGAATGATAGGAGGGGGGGTCATCAATTAACTAGTAATAGAGGCATTAGTTGTCATGGGCGGCTCTACAGGAGGGTTCAATAAGGAGGTGAAGTTTGATGACATAAACAAGGCACAACACAAATGGACAAAACAAATAGGGAGAGCGGGGCAGGTTGCATCGAGGGTAGGTTGCATCATTGCCTCTAACTCGCATTAACTTTTTTTATTATTATTATGGTTGTAGTTGTAGTAGTAGTAGTTTATAGTAGTAGTAGTAGTAGTAGTAGTAGTAGTAGTAGTATTAAGACGATGTACGTGTGATAACATGCGAATTAGAGGCAATGATGCAACCTACCCTCGATGCAACCTGCCCCGCTCTCCCCTAACACAAAAGAACACTAACAAACAATAACAGAAACCAATGCATAAACAATGGGATAAACAAGTGGTAATAAACAAGAGTGACACGGTACAGGCAAGGATATAGTTTTCTTATATTTCTTAATATTTCTTTCTATATACTTCTTACCCTTATAACATTCTTGTCTGATCCAGAGTCTTGTTATCTTTTTACTGTTACCAATATAATAATAATGATAATAATCTTATTTTCACCCGAAGGCATACAGGAAAAAAACCATGAATGGAGACAAGACAAGTTACATGAAATTAATTATGAGGATAAAATAAAATTCACGAACACATCTGCACAAGGACGAAAGACGAAAGTTTTAAGAATTTAGTCAGAAAGGACACGGAGTTCTCTTCTTACTAAAGGCGTTTGACACGAAAATGTTAAGATAATGATGATGACAGACAGACAGACAGACAGACAGACAGACAGACAGACATACAGACAGGCAGACATACAGACAGACAGACAGACAGACAAACAAACAGACAGACAAACAGACAGGCAGCAGCACACATTTCACCTTAAGAGCCCAAATATAAAAGAAGCAAAAAAGGTTAAAATATCTAAGAAAAATACGATGTCCTCCCAACCATTCATCACTTTAATTGAAAAACACAAAATATAAATC
>JACEEZ010003894.1:257500-260000 GCA_016584305.1 Chionoecetes opilio
GAGAGGAGAAGAGCAGAGAGAGAGACTGAGAGAGAGAGAGAGACGGATGAAGGAGAGATACCCCTGAGAGAGAGAGAGGAGAGAGAGATCAGACAGAGATATGAGAGACAGAGACGAGAGAGAAGAGAAGCGAGAGAGATGTGATGAGATGGATTGGAGAGAGAGAGAGAGACGGGAGGGAAGGGGGAGGGGAAGGAGATTTCCCTGAGATGAGCAGAGAGAGATGAAGACGACGCATGGAGACGAGGGAGAGAGAGGAGAGAGAGGAGAGAGAATGAGAATGAGAGAGAGAGAGAGAGACAGAGACAGAGATAGAGAGCAGACAGATAGGATACAGAGAGAGAGAGAGCAGAGAGACGGAGAGACGGAGAGAGAGACGAGAGACGCAGAGAGGAGAGAGACACTGAGAGAGGAGAGAGGCAGAGAGAGGACGAGAGACGAGAGAGTTGAAGTAAAGGGGGACTCAGTGCTTCCCCCTCATCATGCTTGCTGACCTCCAAGACCTTCCAATCTCCCAGCTGCTCTTCGTACTCCACACACACACACACACACACACGGCCTTGTCTCGAGCACTTAACAACCCGGCGCGGTGATTATAGGTGTTACGGGTCCGTGGCACCTTATAAGGGCGGCGGGCGGGCGGGGCCGAGGCTGCGGCGAACCTTCCCCTTCGGTGGTTGGCTTCGGAGGGGGAGCGTGGGGTCAGTTAGGGTTTCCCCATTCCTTGGGGGGGGTGAAAAAAAAACCCCACACAGGGGCGGCGAGGGGCTGACAACACCCACACCCACACCCACACCCACCCACACACACACACACACACACACACACACATACACACAGACAGACGGGCGGCACCGGTGACGTGACGGGGAACGAACTGTGGGTCTTTTTTGTTTTATTCATCTATTTCATACACGCTAGTTTTACCTGAGGTCCTTTTTTTTTATTTACATCAAAAGAACTAATTAAGGGCAAAAAAGAGACAGTTAGAGAAAGAAGACAGTAAGAGAAAGAAGACAGTAAGACAGATGACAGTATGACAATAAAGACAAAAGTAAAGACAGACAGTAAAGAAGACAGTAAGAGAAAGAAGACAGTATGACAGTAAAGACAGAAGAAGTAAAGACAGACAAAAGACAGTAAAGAAGACAGTAAGAGAAAGAAGACAGTAAGAGAAAGAAGACAGTAAGAGAAAGAAGACAGTAAGATAAAGAAGACAGTAAGAGAAAAAAGACAGTAAGAGAAAGAAGATAGTAAGAGAAAGAAGACAGTAAGAGAAAGAAGACAGTAAGACAGAAGACAGTAAGAGAAAGAAGACAGTAAGAGAAAGAAGACAGTAAGCGAAAGAAGACAGTAAGAGAAAGAAGACAGTAAGAGAAAGAAGACAGTAAGAGAAAGAAGACAGTAAGAGAAAGAAGACAGTAAGAGAAAAAAGACAGTAAGAAAAAGAAGACAGTAAGAGAAAGAAGACAGTAAGAGAAAGAAGACAGTAAGAGAAAGAAGACAGTAAGAGAAAGAAGACAGTAAGAGAAAGAAGACAGTAAGACAGAAGACAGTATGACAGTAAAGACAGAAGTAAAGACAGACAGAAGACAGTAAAGAAGACAGTAAGAGAAAAGAGAGGACTGAATGAATGAGACTGAGACTTCTCCTATACTCTTCGTTCTTGTTTTTTCCCCTCTGTTCACTATCTATATTATCCTGAACATCTCTGGTTAATATTCATGGTGTGCTCCTGCATGATGAATGATCCAATGTTTTGCCTTATCATTTATCATTTTGTTGTCGGGGGGGGGGGGGGATTCCGGGGCAAAATGCTTTCGTTCCTAGTCTTTGATTTATTACTGTTGAACTGTGCCCAACCGCTTAAATTCATGTGTGTGTGTGTGTGTGTGTGTGTTGTGTGGGTGTGTGTGTAGTGTGTGTGTGTGTGTGGTGTGTGTGGTTGTGTGTGTGTGTGGTGTGTGTGTGTGTGTTGTGTGTTGTTTGTGGTGTGTTGTGTGTGTCTGTGTGTGTGTGTGTGTTGTGTGTGTGTGTGTGGTGTGTGGTGTGTGTTGTGTGTGTGTGTGTGTGTGTGTGTGTGTGTGTGTGTGTGTCAATCTAAAAGAATTATTTTCATCAGTGTGAAACATCATCAGCTCACACCTGTGTATCAGTACAAATCAGCCATTGACAGGTGACAGGTATCTCCACTTTCCGGCACCTGAGACAACCCGAAAGCATTCCTGAAACTCCTCTTCTGTTTCTTTCGAAAAATCGTTAAGTGGAGATTTTCTTAATTTGTTATTCAACTGTGACCATTTTTTGTTGTTGTGTGTGAGTGAGCTAATGTAATATAAATCGATAATAAGATACAAGAGTTAGCGTGTATCAAAAGCCATGGCAAGGGCGTGTGTAAGGGCAAGCGGAGACAGGATGTGCATTGCAGTGTAAACAAAGTACACCTGAATAAAAACGTGAAGAATGACATTGAAAAAACTGCGCCAAGCTCTTGTAGGGT
>JACEEZ010003894.1:282500-297500 GCA_016584305.1 Chionoecetes opilio
TAATTATTAAGGCAGGTCAACAACATCAAACCAAAAGAAGTAAAAAAAAAGTGATTAACGATTGATATTCGAAAATCATAGATGGTTTCCTGGAAGATGAAATACAACGAGTCTTGGATAAAGCATAGGGTTGTTGCCGTTGTCATCTCTTTGCCGAAATGGTCTGTATTTTGCGTTGTGTCAATAATTAATGATCTTCCTTCTAAGAGATGTGTATGTATCCTGTTACAACCCTTGACCACGACCTCGTCCGTACACACACACACACACACACACACACACACACACACACACACACACACAGACACAGACACAGACACGACACAGACCCCCCCCCCACACACACAGCCCAGACACACACACAGACACACAGACACACACACACACACACACAACACACACCACACACAGACACAGACACAGACCCCCCCACCACACACAGACACACACACAGACACACACACACACACACACACACACACACACACACACACACACACACTAAGGAAGCAAATAAAATATAGACGGGACCATGCGAGTGTGTCTTAGGCCTGTTAACCCTATCACGCCAAATCTTTCCTTTGCTATATGACATCGTATGTTGTTAGCCATAAAATTATGAAAAAGTAACTCAATATCCCAAATAAGTTAGTTGACAAGGATACTAAACAGGTTATATCTATAAAATATTACTTATAATCCCTAAAAATCGTCTAATGTTAGTCATATTACAATGGAAATTACGTTCTGGGCCTCAAGGGGTTAAATACAACCAGGTAAAAAACAAAGGGAAAATTTTAGCCTCACCACGAAGCTATCAGTATTCATCATCTTATTTGTGATTCGTAAGAGTAACTGGAATCACTTCATTATAGACGGTCAGCCAATATTCGGCCCTACGAGTATTGTAAGTTGTCCCTCAGAACCTTGGGAGGGATCAAACAGTACAGAACATAAGAACATAAGGAAGCTACAAGAGGCCGTGTGACACATTATCATCCCGGACACTGTATAACCCTGTGTCCTGGAACCAAACCTGAATATCCTGCCAGACGTAAAAGGCCAAGAAGATAAACAGCTTGACAAGATTCTGAATTAAATTTTGATGTATTTGTATATCCACTTTTGCCATGAATTTCGTCTTCGGGTGATAACACACGAACACACGAACTCTCTCTCTCTCTCTCTCTCTCTCTCCCCTCTCCTCGTCTCTCTCTCTCTCTCTCTCTCTCTCTCTCCCCCCCCCCCCCACCAAAACACACACAAACCCCACACCACACACACACACACACACACACACACACACACAACACACACACACACACACACACACACACACACACACACACACACACACACACACATACACACACACACACACACACACGCACACACACAGTTGAAGGACAATTCATATCAGTCATTAGTGTACAAGTCAAGCCCAGTTATCTCGCAACGCTTGCCAAAACACGTCAACTTGTATCGCATTGGTCAGTAATGAGGCTGTAACACGCGCCTCTAAGACAACCTCACACCTCACACCTCACCTCACTCACCTAACCAAGACTCACACCTCACACCCTCCACCACCTAAGACTTCCTCACACCCAAGGAAAGAGAGGAAACGCCTTTGGAAAAATATAATGCCTCCGTTTTTCCCCTTTTTTTTTTTGTGGGGGGAAGAAATTTTGAGAAGAAACACCCTAGGACTAAATTACTGGCTCTGTTTTTCCTTTTTTTTGGGTGGGTAGGGAGTTTGAGAAGAAACACCTTAGGACTAATATGCTACCCCCGTTTTTCTTTTTTTTTAGGGGAGGGAAGAAATTTTGAGAGGAAACACCTTTGAACTAATATACTGGCTTTGTTCTTTATTTTTCTCGGTCTGTCTATCATAAGTACGTATTAGAGACACACTTAAGTCGCCTTTGAATATAAGTAGATTTGGTTTAAAGACCGAATAAAGAGATACATGTATATATTTAATCAAAATTCTTTAGGTTTACTCACTGGATGGTTTCTCTGGGTTCCGAGGTATAGGATATTTTCATTTGATATTTATATTGGGGGTTCATGAGTTACTCTATATACGGGGGGAAAAATCGGTACATGAGTAAAAAATATAATAATTGAAGGGATATTTTTTTAATGAGAAAACTGTCATCTAATTGTTATCTCTTTCTTTCTTTCTTTTCATTTTATCTGAGTAAAAAAATTATGGTTCAAATGTATCGGCATGTAAAGAGAAAAAGAGAAAAAGAGACCAGAGTAATATAATTCTTACCATAACCATTTGTTGCTTCTTTTTACTAATATATTCCTTACCCAATATATTAGTTTTTTTCCCCTTATGGTTTAAAATTTCTTCCTTCTTCTTCTTTCTTCTTCCATTGATAGAATTTAAGCACCAGAAGGACAAAATATATTTCAAACAATACAATAGGGGGAAAAATATATTAGCTAAGGAATAGATTAGTAGAAAGAAGGGAAAAAAGTACTGAGAACTATACAAGAGCTGAAACATTTATATTACAAAACAAAAAGATGCAGATAATAAAAAGGAAGGAGAAGAAAAAACTATAAGATAAAAAAAAGAAGATCAAAAAGCAAGATAAAAAGCCTAAAAGGAAGGAAGATGTTTTTTTTTTTTTAGGAAGGTAGATAAAAAAAATAATAGCCTACAGGCGCTATAGGCTCAAACGTAAAGAAAAATACTCTATGGTGATGAATAAAATACATATCAAATGTAATGTTGATGTAGAAAAAGAAAAAGAAATATTGATGATGTATTAATAGCAGTTCAATTTGATCAGGATGTCAGTACCTTACGGGAATACCTTGAAAATTGTGGCTTAATTATTATAATGTGGATGACATGAAATGAAGAGGAATATGAGTACCTTAAGCTTTCTGGTCCTCAATTATCATTATTATTATTAGTAGTAGTAGAATCATTATTATTCCTACTATTATCGTTATCATTGTTATCATTATTGTGATCTCTCTCTCTCTCTCTCTCTCTCTCTCTCTCTCTCTCTCTCTCTCTCTCTCTCTCTCTCTCTCTCTCTCTCTCTCTCTCTCTCTCTCTCTCTCTCTCTCTCTCTCTCTCTCTCTCTCTCTCTCTCTCTCTCTCTCTCTCTCTCTCTCTCTCTCTCTAATAATAGAAAAAGAAGAAGAAAAAGAAAAAAAATAGTGTGTGAAAGACGAGACTGACGGATCAGTTGTCGTCGTAACTAAAAAAGTGAATATTCTCTGTAGTGTTCTCTCTCTCTTCTTCTTTTTTCTTTTTTCTTTTTTCTTGCTGTCTATCTTTTTTTACCTATGTGTTTTTGTGAGGTAGCAGGAGAAATGTTGCTAAGGCAGTGCTGTAGCTGACTGGGTGAAGGTTAAGAGTGGGAGAAAAGGTGGCAAAGATACGCAACGGAACATGTCTCTATCAAACGTTATCAAATGTTATTTATAGAAAGCCATGTTTTCCGATTTTTTTTCTTTTTTTCGTGATTGTCGTTGCAGGCTCTAGATAATTCGCTTTTCAAATTTGATTAAGAGAGAAAGAAAGAGAGAGAGAGAGAGAGAGAGAGAGAGAGAGAGAGAGAGAGAGAGAGAGAGAGAGAGAGAGAGAGAGAGAGAGAGAGAGAGAGAGAGAGAGAGAGAGAGAGAGAGAGAGAGAGAGAGAGAGAGAGAGAGAGAGAGAGAGAGAGAGAGAGAGAGTAAGTAAAGAGAGAAAGTAGTGGGAGTAAAAGAAAGAGAAAAAGAAAAAGACAGAGAGAGAGAGAGAGAGTAAGTAAGTAAAGAGAGAAAGTAGTGAGAATAAAAGAAGAGTAAAGAGAAAAGTACAACTCCAGGAAGACCTTAACCCCTTCACGCCCAGATCTTTCCTTTACTATAAAAAAAATTGTATATTGTCGAGCCATAAAATTAAGAAAAGTCACCTAATATACCAAATTAGTTATGGACAAGGATATTAAACAGGTCATATCTATATAATATTTCTTATGTTTATCAAAATCGTTGAATGGTGGTTATATTACAATGAAAATTACGTTCTGGGCCTCAAGGGGTAAAGTTAACATGGACTGACACCAGGACAAAACAAGAAAAAAAAACCTCTGCAACAGTAACCAAAAAGTAGATATAGTAAAAAAAAAATAGTAAACAGATAACTACACTCGGCTACACACGAAGAAAAGTATTAAATGATGAGGAAAAACAGTAATTGTGATGATAATAGGATTGACTACAAATTCAATGTTAAGACGTGGCTATATTTTTCTAGAGTTGCCTTGAAGAAGTGAATCCCAGGGCTTTTTTGTGTGCATTCTCTCTCTCTCTCTCTCTCTCTCTCTCTCTCTTCTCTCTCCCCTCTCTCTCTCTCTCTCTCTCTCTCTCTCTCCTCTCTCTCTCTCTCTCTCTCTCTCTCTCTCTCTCTCTCTCTCTCTCTCTCTCTCTCTCTCTCTCTCCTCTCCTCTCTCTCTCTCTCTCTCTCTCTCTCTCTCTCTCTCTCTCTCTCTCTCTCTCTCTCTCTCTCTCTCTCTCTCTCTCTCTCTCTCTCTCTCTCTCTCTCTCTCTCTCTCTGTATTGGCGGGGCTACATTTGAGACAATTAAAACCTCTCACACACAAACAACTGAGAGTTAATTTGCTTGATGGACATTGTACAGCCAACCAGCCTGTTACACACACACACACACACACGCACACGCACACGCACACACACACACACACACACACACACACACACAACGCACACACTCACAAGTCGCGTCACCTCCCTCTCGCCGCCGCCACACCCTGCCACACCTCCGTTATGTCACAACACCCACACGTCACACTCTCAGGGGAGCCATCCCCCCCCCCCCTCCCCTCCACCACATCCCCCCTCCACCACGTGATCCACACAGCAACCACATCCTCGCTTTCGCTTACTGAAAGAGCGAGGTTTCATGTTTCAGGAAATGTTTTCAGCATTTTTTTAGTTTTTCGTTTTAATTGTAATAAAAATGCATGTTTCTAGTCTTCATAGTTGCCAGATTAGTTGCGGCGCCAATTTTGACTAACCTCCCCTCCCCCCCCCCCCCCACCACCACCACTACCCTAACCCAACCCAACCCAACACGCCCTACGCTCCGTGTCTCTCTGCCCACAACTCTCTGCAACTAACTGGCTGTTCGTTAGCCACTGAGTATCAAATTTCATTATGTTAGGCCAGTGTCATGTTATGTTAAGATTCACCACATTTATACCTTGCCTCCCTCCGTCTCCTTCCTCTCTCTCTCTCTTTTTGTACCTTATCTTCCTTTATTCACCACATTTATATCTTCTCTCTCTGCTTCTCCTTCTCTCTCTCTTTATACCTTGCCTAACTCCCGCCTCTGTTACTCTTGGCTTCCTATGCTACACCCCAATACTAAGGTTCTTCTTCGGGTCGTTCCTCACACAGCTAGGAAAAGGAAATGAGATCCGGTTTTTCGCTTTACCTCAACATTTTCAGTTTTCACAGCTTTCCAAGGTTTTTCAAGTTTTTTCAATGGTTTTTCAAGGTAATTCCAAGGTTTTTCAAGGTATTTTCAAGGTATTTCCATGGTAATTCCAAGTTTTTCAAGGTTTTCTAAGGTTTTCCAAGGTTTTCTAAGGTTTTTCAAGGTTTTTGAAGGTTTTTTCCATGGATTTTCAAGGTATTTCCAAGGTTTTCTAAGGTTTTCCAAGGTTTTTCAAGGTTTTTCAAGGTTTTCCAAGGTTTTCCAAGGTTTTCTAAGGTTTTTCAAGGTTTTCTAAGTTTTTTCAAGGTTTTCCAAGGTTTTCCAAGGTTTTCCAAGGTTTTTCCAATGATTTACAAAGTATTTCCAAGATTTTTTTCAAGGTTTTCCAAGGCTTTTCAAGGTTTTTCAAGGTATTTCCGAGGCATTTCCAAGGTTTTTCAAGGTTTTTTCAAGGTATTTCCAAGGTTTATCCAAGGTCTTCCAAGGTTTTTCAAGGTTTTCCAAGATTTCCAAGATTTTCCAAGGTATTCCAAGAGTTATCACAAGGGAACGTGACACAAAAATTAGGTTATATGCCTCAAACTACCTCCAAAATGAGTCACTAATGCATCAGACAACGCCACAATATCCAGCAAGGTGCACGTAGCCTTGTAAAGTTAATTAGAAATAGTCACTACTGCATAATTAATAAATCGGTAGATATGATACACGGGTGGAGGGCCGGGACGCCACCACCTTCACTACCATGCGCTAGTTATTGCAAGATATTTATTATACGCGTTTAATAACACAGCAAGTGAATTTTAAATAAAGGATAACATGCAACTAATATTAATTAATGCGTTGTATATATATGTTTTCCCTAATTTATTTTTTGATGCTGTATTAATTTTAACATTCTAGAATATTACCTTAGAATATATAGGTCTTGGAAACTTATATATTCTAAGGTATTTCAAATTTTAACATTCTAGAATTTTACAATGTTTTAATTCACCATACTTCAACAAATGTACACGAAGGTTAGGAAGAGCTAAGAAATAAGACAAATAAAGCATACGCAAGAAGGAATATAGTAAAGAAGGCTAGGGAATAAATATAAGGAAACAGACGAGGACACAACAACACACACACACACACACACACACACACACACACACAACACAACACACACACACACCAGACACACACAGACACAGACACCAGAACAACACAGACACACACAACACACACCACACACACACACACACACACACAGACACAGACACAAACACAGACACAACAACACACACACACACACACACACACACACACAGACACAGACACAACACACAACCACAACACACACAGACACAGACACAACACAACACACAACACAGACACAGACACAGACACAACCAACATACACACACACAACACAGACACAGACACAGACACACAACACAAACACAAACACTACACACACACACACACACACACACACACACACCACAACCACAGACAGAGACCCTAATGATTACTTACAAATCATAACACATTACACAAGCCTCCACACACAAACCTCCTCTATCTCCTATCACAAACCATAAAAATAATACACTGTACAGTTAAACAACTTCAAAATTATAACAACTACTACTACTACACAAACCTACTAAGACTACTATTACAAACTACATAATATGACTCTACTACTGACTACTACGTTCAACAGAAAATCGACACGTTTACTTCTTCGGTAGACACGAGAGTACAAACGAGGTGCATATTTCCTTCAAAAAAACTTCCTTGCCATGCACTGTATTCCCTCGCGTCCCCCCCCCCCACCTTTCTCTCTCTCTCTCTCTCTCTCTCTCTCTCCTCTCTCTCCTCTCTCTCTCTTCTCTCTCTCTCTCTCTCTCTCTCTCTCTCTCTCTCTCTCTCTCCTCTCTCTCTCTCTCTCTCTCTCTCTCTCTCTCTCTCTCTCTCTCTCTCTCTCTCTCTCTCTCTCTCTCTCTCTCTCTCTCTCTCTCTCTCCCTCCTAAGCCGTGATTGGGCCAAAGTTAGTGGAGCAATAGGGAGACAGGCAGGTGGGAAGGGCCGCTCTCAGCTGACTAGGGTAAACAAGCCTCTTCAGCTCTCACCTTGAATTACCTTGAAGCCTGAACGTCGTCTTTAAAGCCATACACATCAAGACCTATATATTCTAAGGTAATATTCTAGAATGTTAAAATTAGAAATACGTTAGAATATAGAGGATCCAAGACTTATATATCTTAAGGTAAAGTTCTAGAATGTTAGAATTTGAAATACCATATAAGTTTCCAAGACCTATATATTCTAAGGTAGAACTCTAGAATGTTGAAATTAGAAATACCTTAGAAATATGTCTCCAAGACCTATATATTTGAAGGTAATATTCTAGAATGTTGAAATTAGAAATACAGTAGAATATATAGACGTTTCCAATAACAGGAACTACCACGTGTAGGCCTCGCGGCCTCTTGTAGCTTCCTTATTTTCTTATGTTCTTATGTTCTTAAGACCTATATATTTTAGGGTAAAATTCTAGAATGTCAAGATTAGAAATACCGTAGAATATATGCTAAGTCTCCAAGAACTATATATTCTAAGGTAAAATTCTAGAATGTTGAAATTAGAAATACCGTAGAATATTATAGGTATTATATACTAATAATAACTACATATAATAATAAATAATAATAAAAATAAATATATATACATACATATATACATAATAAATATATACATAGTATATAAATATATATATATAATAAATATATACATAATAAAAATAAATACTAATAATATACTAATATTATATACGCTTCCCTCGAGTATGATTATCGTGTAGGTCCTGAACTTTATCCTTAACCCCTTGAGGCCCAGAACGTAATTTTCATTGCAATATAACCACCATTCGACGATTTTAATAAACATTAGCAATATTATAGAGATATGACCTGTTTAATATCCTTGTCCATTAGCTTATTTGGTTTATTTAGTTACTTTTTCGTAGTTTTATGGCTAACAACAGACGATTTCATATAGCCCAGGAAAGATCTGGGCGTGAAGGAGTTAATAGATCAGATGTCGTGATACTGTTTTCCTTTGACGTGGCTTCATGTAAGATCATCACAGTCAGATGTAAAAAGTGATGATTCATTTATAGTAAGGCAAAACTATATCACATGTCTGGAACAACTGAGAAGGCGGGATTGTTTAGGCCAGAAAAGTAAGGTTTGACGCGGCTAAAATGGTTCTAAACTAAAAAATGTAACATACATATAAAACAAAATTTTTAGGAGTATAATGCAAAACAACCTAAATAGTAAAAAAATAATTATGCCTACATTTCATAAAAGTGCCCGAAAAAGAGTGCACAAAATGTTCATAAAACTAAGTATTTTCTAGCTCCCCAAACGCCACTTTATTACGCGCAGTACAGCACTAATTCTCATGCACTTAATTGAGGACTTTGTTACCGATACATAAACATTTTGCAAACCATAATTCTGTTTTGCTTACGACTTTTACTTATAGATCCGGCAAATCGTTATAGAGAAGACCCTAGAAAATATGAGATACATAAGTCAGAGTGGATTCCTCTGTATTAACTTGAGGACAGGAAGGTGTGTATGTATTACTGATATAAAATATTGCACTAAATAACTATCAATCCTTTCTTTTACTGTTCTTTATAGCTTGAGGTTCCGCTACGCCTTGTTCTGGTAAACGTCTCGAGCACCAGTGTATATATTCTGATTTCAGTCATTTTCAGTCCTTGAATATTTTATATTTACAATTAACTTTTTACTATTACAAGTTTTTCGTCGTTTCAGTATTTGAGTTAGGAGTTATGCTTGTTCGTTAAGCTATGTGTTTCCTCAGCACGGTAATCCCGCAGTCGTGGTGGAGGCAACACCTGCCCTGTGCTGTACACACACACCACTACCTAGCACGATGACAATAATGAGTGGTTTGGAAAGCGCTCATTGATCAACCTAAAAGTAAAATATATATGATTAAAGAATAACAAAAAACAGAGTATTTATTTATCTATGTATGGATGGATGTTCATGCAGGTATATATATATATATATATATATATATATATATATATATATATATATATATATATTATATATATATATATATATATATATATATGGATATATATATTAGCCTATTGTTATATATTCGTATATATTGCCGAATATATATTTTCTTTTCATACATGAGGCCCCTGTCCAAACACGTGGGGTGGCACAAATAACAGAGCATATACATATAGAAAACACAAACACACACACACACACACACCACACCAACACACACACACACACACCACACACACACCACACACGCACACGCACACGACCACACCACACCAACAACGCACACGCACACGCACACGCACACGCACACGCACACGCACACGCACACGCACACGCACACGCACACGCACACAACACATACACACACACACACACACACACACACACACACAACACACGCACACGCACACGCACACCACACGCACACGCACACGCACACACATACACATACACACACACACACACACACACACACAACACACACACACACACACGCACACACACACCACACACCACACAACACACACACAACACACACACACACAACACACACAACACACACACAACACAACACACACACACATACATAATTTCAGCGAGAGGTTTGAGCTCAACATAATTATAATACAAATTTGCTCAAAATAACATTCATAATTCTCTCTGATATTACACCACAAATTAGACAATAAATCGATGATAATTTTACCGCACACAAAACACGGAAATATCTACCAGCAAAGAGGTAAGAACATAAAAACATCAACAACACGTCTTCCCGCCTTCATGTCCACAAACACTTAACAAAGAACATAGCTCTTGTACATATCAATATCTACTTAAAAAATGTGTGTGTTAATGTGTATGTGTGTGTGTGTGTGTGTGTGTGTGTGTGTGTGTGTGTGTGTGTGTGTGTGTGTGTGTGTGTGTGTGTGTGTGTGTGTGTATGTGTGTGTGTGTGTGTTGTGTGTGTGTTGTGTGTGTGTGTGTGTGTGTGTGGTGTGTGTGTGTGTGTGTGTGTGTTGTGTGTGTGTGTGTTGTGTGTGTTGTGTCTTCATATCCACAAACACAACATCAAACAACATGCCTCTTGTAAATATCAGTATCTACTTTGATAATATGTGTGTGCGCTTTATTTTATATTTATTTAGTGTGTGTGTGTGTGTGTGTGTCTATGTGTGTGTGTGTGTGTGTGTGTGTGTGTGTGTGTGTGTGTGTGTGTGTGTGTGTGTGTGTGTGTGTGTGTGTGTGTGTGTGTGTGTGTGTGTGTCTTCATATCCACAAACACAACATCAAACAACATGCCTCTTGTAAATATCAGTATCTACTTTGATAATATGTGTGTGCGCTTTATTTTATATTTATTTAGTGTGTGTGTGTGTGTGTGTGTTGTTGTGTGTGTGTGTGTGTGTGTGTGTGTGTGGTGTGTGTGTGTGTGTGTGTGTGTGTGTGTGTGTGGTGTGTGTGTGTGTGGTGTGTGTGTGTGTGGTGTGTGTGTGTGTGTGTGTGTTGTGTGTGTGTGTGTGTGTGTGTGTGTGTGTGTGTGTGTGTGTGTGTGTGTGTGTGTGTGTGGTGGTTGTGAGAGTGTGTGTGCGGGTAGGAACAAAAAATCGGTGTTCTACTATAATATGCTTCTACTACTACTACTACACTACTACTACTACTATACTACTACTACTACTACTACTACTACTACTACTACTACTACTACTTATATAGGTGTGGCGTCGCCCTTGTGGTGGTGGTGGGGGCAGAACATTACCCTCACGCCGGAGAGCAGCACACGCAGGCTGGGGTGCGGCTAATAACAGGATGGGGAGCCAAGAATACGCCTTTATTTTAAGTCTCATTCGCTTCATTTCGCAAAGGTATGGCTGTGGGGATCCGCCACCACCGCCACCTCCACTACTCACAAGGATTAAATATATATAGGAGAGTGTCACCTCAACTATAATATATATACATGGCTTATATACATGACTTTTATATACAACTTATATACATGATGTTTTAACCCTTTCACGCCCAGATTTTTCCTTTGCTATACAAAATCGTCTGCTGTTAGCCCTGAAATTTCGAAAAGTAACTGAATATACCAAATTAGCTAGTGGACAAAGACACAAACCAGGTCATATCTATAAAAACATTGCTTATATAACTAAAAATCCTTTAATGGTACCCAAATTACAATGAAATTACGTTCTGGGCGTGAAGGGGTGAACTATATATAGGAGCTAGAGTGTCGCCTCAACTACTCATAAGGATTACATATATATATAGCAGCTAGAGTGTTGCCTCAAGTATATCAGACTCTTAGATAGATAGCGCAGTGTGTCTCACTACTTACTTGTCATATATTGTTAGCTAATTCCCTATCCATGATAAACCAATATTAGCTAGCTAGAGTGTCACCTAACCTATAGAATATATATACACAGATGCTCAATATCATAAATACATTATATTAGTAGGCCCTAAGTATACATGGTCTTTGACAGGGATGACTATACATTGTATTTGTTATTAACTACCACCTTTAGCGAGCGTGTCCCATTAATTTCTACATTAGATGATTTTTATGCAATTATACATGTGTTTACAGGATACATGTTGTTATAGTACTTAACATCTTGGGAGCGTATTCCTTGTTTGGTCCATTAGATGTTTTTGGTATATTAAGCAAGTATTTTATGATAGACTTTAGATACCTTCCTTACTATTTTGTGTTGTAATTTATGGCTGACAACAGACGATTTTATATAGCCAAGGAAAGATCTGGGCGTGAAGGGGTTAATTGTCGTTTTGTCAATCTATTTTTTCTGATTTTCTACATCACAAAGGACTGGCCAATGGCAAAAAAATAGGGGTAACAAAAAGCCTTGAGTGTCGGCTTAGCTATATAAAAAACATTCTAGATACTTGATACTTCTGTTAATTACTGATTAGAGTCAATTTCTGATGAGTTATTTGGTATATTATGTTTTTCTTATTATGCATCTCTTGTGGACAATAAAATATCTACCTATCTATCTATTTATCTATCCATATGTCGTCTTGAGGGATGACGAGCACTGTTATCTGTTTACTTAATTGTCGTTTTGTCAATGTATTTATCCATCTATTCATTTAGTTATATTGATTTACGCGCCTGTTTATGTTGTTATTTATATTTACTTTACATTTACTATTTACTTTACTATCAATCTAGGCAAATATTTATCAATACACCTATCTACCTATCTGCATTCCTACCTATCAGTTTGCCTATCTATCTATCTACTATCTATCTATCTATCTATCTATCTATCTATCTATCTATCTATCTATCTATCTATCTATCTATCTATCTATCTATCTATCTATCTTTCTATCTATATGTCTGCCAGGATAAGTGTCAACCTATGTATCTATCTACATAGTTACATATAGATAGCAAACATAAATAAAACGTAAGGAATGGCGTATTTTTTGGCCTGTTATTTATCGAAGTAGAATTTCTGTGATCTTCATTGGAACATATGGAGAAACCTAAATCCTACATATCTAAATCCTGAATCCTACAAGGAAACCTAAGTTAATTATATTCCTTATTACTCCTGCAATAATCAAATTGAGAAATGTCGAGTTATGAAATATATGAGAAGAAAGACGTGGAGGAGGAGGAGGAGGAGGAGGAGGAGGAGGAGGAGGAGGAGGAGGAGGAGGAGGAGGAGGAGGAGGAGGAGGAGGAGGAGGAGGAGGAGGGAGGAGGAGGAGGAGGAGGAGGAGGAGAGTACAGTAACATCCCATTTCCAAGTGCATGTCACCAGTAATGCCACTCGCTTTCTCTTATAGTCCAACTTATAACTTATTATATTATACTACTTATTATATGCAACTTATAGAACCCTTAGAATGCGGTGTGGATGTGGAAAGAAAAAGAGAAAAATATTTTGAGGTACGTGGGGCAAATGAGTCTAGCGTGTTGAGGTATTTGTTATTGTGAAGAGAGAGAGAGGAGAGAGAGAAGAGAGAGAGAGAGGAGAGAGAGAGAGAGAGAGAGAGAGAGAGAGAGAGAGAGAAGAGGAGAGAGAGAGAGAGAGGAGAGAGAGAGAGAGAGAGAGAGAGAGAGAGAGAGAGAGAGAGAGAGAGAGAGAGAGAGAGAGAAGAGAAGAGAGATGAGAGAGAGAGAGAGAGAGAGAGAAGAGAGAGAGAGAGAGAGAGAGAGAGAGATTATGCAAAGAAGGAGAATGGAGAGGAGAGAGGAGAGAGAGAGAGAGAGAGAGAGAGAGAGAGAGAGAGAGAGAGAGAGAGAGGAGAGAGAGAGAGAGAGAGAGAGAGAAGAGAGACTGGCAATATTAGTGCCCCAAAGAGAAAACGCAATTTTTTTTTCTTTTTCTTTCTGGTGTTTACTTATACAATTTCCATCTAAAGACACGAACGTTTTGCAACACCGAGGTATGTGTACACCAGTCCTCTGTGAATGGCGGGAGTTTTATGTGTGAGAAAAGAAAAAATATATTGTGTAAAGCATATTAAGACAGATCGCATACATTGGTTGGTATTCTTAAATATTTTTCTATCTTTTTCTTGCTTTTTTTTTTTTTCTCTCTCTCTCTCTCTCTCTCTCTCTCTCTCTCTCTCTCTCTCTCTCTCTCTTCTCTCTCTCTCCTCGTCTCTCTCTCTTCTCCTCTCTCTCCTCTCCCTCTCTCTCTTCTCTCTCTACTCTCTCTCTCTCTCTCATATAAGCAATATATACCTCAGCAATTATCTCACCACACTTAGACTTACATATTCTTAACCTTGTACGAGTAGCAACATCTTCTTAATATCTTTTTCTTCATTTGACATAGCAGTCTACGTATTTAATCAATAATGGCAAAGTATGAGTGATGATGAAGACCTAGATAACAGACGAACAAGATAACTACAGCGCAACGTGAGCTAACATAAGGAACATAAGAACATAAAAAAATAAGAAAGCTACAAGAGGCCGTGAAACTTAAACGAAAGCTTCGTATAACCTCCCAGTCTATCTAGCAGTCCAGTCTTCTATAAGGAACACTATAGGTACTTATATACTAGATAGACAGCCTTAGAGGTCGACGGTAGTATATTAGCATTAACCCCTTCACGCCTAGATCTTTCCATTGCTATATAAAATTGTCTGTTGTTAGCCATAAAATTACGAAAAGTAACTGAATATACCAAATTAGTTAGTGGACAAAAATACTAAATAGGTCATAGTTATAAAATATTGCTTATAGTCACTAAAAATCGTTTAATGGTACCCAAATTACAATGGAAATTACGTTCTGGGCCTCAAAGGGTTAATATTGGGGCTGTAAAACGGGAATCGTAATGGCAGGCACAACATTGAAATACAAAATGAAAAGTAGAAATATCATTAAACTCAAGCTGATAATATTT
>JACEEZ010003894.1:302500-305000 GCA_016584305.1 Chionoecetes opilio
GTTTGTAAGGGCAATCATAACCTCCCATAATGGGTACTGCTCAAACGCTATATTCTAACGGTTCGGAAATCACGGTTTCTATCTTCAGACACCGTGAATATTTTTATAAACTTACAATTGAGATGTCTTACAATTATATCTATTCCGGCATGACAGAGATCTCACAAACTGATCTCGCAACAACATCAACTTCCTTGTAAGCGCAGACAAGGGTTCTTAATTACTCAGCCCAATGTCATTTTCCAGGCTTATAGGAAGCTGACATTATGATAAGATGACTTAGTATGGGCTGAGTCACACCAGAACAGTCCTAAAGGTGAGAGATTTTATGTATGAAATTTAAAATAAAGTTTATCATTATCGCAGGAGAGGAACAGTGATTCATGAAGCGTTACAGTATACAGTAAAGAATATCAGCAATTTCTCTAGGGCGTTTATAACTTTCGTATAGGTTATCTTATCATTATGGGATTTATCATTTTGAATAGAGTGTCACTGATTAGGTGTGAATTATATACATAATCATCTATATTTCCTATTGCGTATATTTAATATGTAAAATTCTGTTCATGATGAAAAAATATACAATGAATAGTAAATTATCATATGATGGGGATTAGTTTTTTGGATTCTCAGCAAGTCATGGCCAGAAGGTGATGCTGAGTTGATGTTCTACATAAGCTCGTGACGATTTTTAGGCCTAAAGTGATACGTGTGTGTGTGTGTGTGTGTGTGTGTGTGTGTGTGTGTGTGTGTGTGTGTGTGTGTGTGTGTGTGTGTGTGTGTGTGTGTGTGTGTGTGTGTGTGTGTGTGTGTGTGTGTGTGTGTGTGTGTGTGTGTGTGTGTGTGTGTGTGTGTGTGTGTGTGTGTGTGTGTGTGTGTGTGTGTGTGTTGTGTGGTGTGGTGTGCGTGCGTGCGTGCGTGCGTGTGTGTGTGTGTGTGTGTGTGTGTGTGTGTGTGTTTTGTGGTGTGTGGTGTGTGTGTTGTGTGTGTGTGTGTGTGTGGTGTGGTGTGTGTGTGTGTGTGTGCGTGTGTGTGTGTGTGTGTGTGTGTGTGTGTGTGGCAAAGACAACACAAACATCAATGGCAATAAAATGAATAACGCCGCAGGACTCTGGCTTTTTGAGGCAGTGTGACCTTTACGATTGGTTTCTTTTTAAAAAATCTTGTCTACATATTTCTGTCTCTTCCAATTCACGTCTATTTGGTTTAAAAAATGGTTATAATTATTACATTTTCTTATACATCTACCACTGTTGAGGTGTTGGTAGTAGTAGTAATGTTGGTAGTAGTAGTAGTAGTGGTAGTAGTAGCAGCATAGTTGTTGTAATGATAGTAGTAGTCTATTACCACTACTACTACCTTTACTACCACCACCACTACTACTACCACCTCTACTACTACTACTATTACTACTATTACTACTACTACTACACTACTACTACTACTACTACTACTACTATTACCACTACTACTACCTAAAACTTATAATGGTTGTAATGATAGATAATGATATTTATTGTAATGATAACACTAATAATGATGATAACAATAAAACAGGAAGGAAAACATCACGGTTACTTTAGATTTTGTACATATGTATTTACAAATACGAATTTATAGCATCATCATTACCATGATCATCACCATCATCCATCTCCTTCTCACCACCATCATATCACAACGCACGTAAAGAAAAGCGTTAGTAATATTAACAAATGAAGTTTGTAAACCAGTAAGACGCCTTAATCGGCAAATGACGAGCGAGCCCGTAGAAACTCGATAGCAAGGAAATTTGTCTGTAGGCGCTAGAGGACTCTTGATAGCAAGAGATTTTGTCTGCTGTCATCTAAACTCCATTTACCTTTGCCTTTTTACGCTGAAACTGTAGGGATTGAATGGGGCTATCAGATAGGGAAGACCGCTTGTCAATCTGGAGCGGGATTCCAAAGATATAAGCTCCTGAAAAGCGTGATGGTCGGTCGGGTCGGGTCGGCCGCTTATCCCGGAAAAATCCGAGTGAGTGAAGACTCACGAGCGCTTCGCGCTCGCTCGTAATAAGTTTGTGAGTAAGTAAATTAATAAATCAATAAATTAATTAATGCAATATAAATAATTCAGATGAGGTAAAATTGATTATCATTACACGACTCCTATTATAACTAACATTAATGATAATAATGATAATAATTATAATCTTAATAATAATATTAATAATAACAATAATTATACAAATTATAATAATGGAAATAATGGTATTGATAATAATAAAGTAATAATAATGATAATAGTAATAATGAAAATATAATAGTAATATTTATATATTAAAATAATAATAATAATAATAATGACAATAATAGTAATAGTAATGACGATAAAAGCAAAAGGTATGATTCAACAATAATAACAAGAATAATCATGATAATGCTGTCCCTAACAACACCATGGCGAGTGTGATGCAAACATTATAATTGTTATTTTCAGAAGACAGTGGAAAAAT
>JACEEZ010003894.1:335000-360000 GCA_016584305.1 Chionoecetes opilio
TTTCATCAGTGTTTAGGTTCATGGCAACAAGAGTCAAGGGGCATAACATCGCAGCGGTGCCTTGAGTGCAGGCCGCGTGTGAGTGCCTTGTGGTCGCTGCGGCGCGGCGGTGACTGCCGGGCTGGCGGAGGCTCGGCACGGAGGCTGGCGGGGCTTGCGGCGCGCCTATATAATTATTATAACACCACACGGCTAATGCACCTAACCCTGCACACAATACTTCCTATTGATAACATAAGAACATAAGAAAATTAGGAAGCTACAAGAAGCCGTGAGACCTACACGTAGTAGTTCCTGTAATTGATGAAGATGATGATGATGATTTACAACACCAAATGATACGCAAATGATTCGTTTCTATATAATCATGTTTATTTCATCTTTGTCACCTATATTATGTCGTCTCGTGGAAATATTTAAAGTATCGGGCAAGGCTAATGCAGCACAGGACTACTACAGTATTATTATTGTGCCTTCCACAACAAGGCGGGAGACCTGCATTAGTACAGTGGCGGTAAAACACTGTGATATCCCGACCCAATCTGACTGTCTGTGTCGTTGTCCGTGTGTTTGTCCCTGGCGTTACCCTGGCAAGCCCTGCGTCTTACTACTATTACTATTTTACTTACTATTACCACTATTTTGCCTACTATTTAAATCATGGACGCCTCTTACTCCGCCTCACGCCATCACGGTCACACTCAAGACAATTTGACAATCTAGCTTTATGTAGACATCGCCGCAATGTTGCTTCTCTTGCTACCTTCTACCTTTATTTTCATGCTTACTGCTCTTCTGAACTTCCTAACTGCATGCCTCCCCCCTCCCGTGGCCTCGCTGCACAAGACTCTCTACTTATGCTCATCCCTATTCTGTCCATCTTACTAAGGCAAAAGTCAACCAGTATCCTCATATTTTCATCCCTTTGAATGGTATATTGTAGAACGCTTTCTGATAATATTTCTCCACCTTCTTAAGACTTAAAATCTTTGAAGAGAAAAGTGTCAAGACATCTCCCAACTAAATTGACCCTCCCCCTTTTAAGTCCCTTACTGTCTTCTAAACAAGGACTGACACTCGGCGGGCTTGATGTTACCTTTTTTTTTTGTCCTAGGCCAGTTTGTTCTGACGAAAAAAAAAAAGTCAAGGCATTCATAGCGACTTCTAAGTTTTCTATAATGACTTGGAATTTGTGCATAAACATATAGGAGCAAAAAGTGGTCCACTTGAACATGAAATCTGCGTCTGCATGACCTTACATACTTCCCTTTTACCCCCCCCCCCCCCCCTATTCTAACAACAAAAGGAAATTACCCACTTGTCTTTGTCGATGAGGTTAACCCCTTCACGCCCAGATCTTCTTTCCTTTGCTATAAAAAATCGTCTGTTGTTAGCCGATAAAAATTCGAGAAGTAACTTAAAATACCAAATTAATTAGTCGACAAGCATACTAAACAGGTCATATCTATAAAATATTGGTTATATTCACTATAAAAAAACGTCTAATGGTAGCCAAATTACAATGGAAATTACGTTTTGGGCCTCAAAGGGTTAAGACAAGGAGGCTGAAGGCTGCGTCTGACTTGATCCCATTCACAGTGTTTACATTACTCTTGGATCGTTTGATATCCGCCACTTTTCTATGACTTACTATATAACTTTTATTGATCTCACTGAGTGCTGATGGATAACGAGTGTTTACTTTGCCTTTCTAAAACTTACACACTAAAAATAAGCTTGTGTTGCGTTGTTCAGTATAGCTGCACACACTCTAAGGAACATTCACATTAATTATCCGCTATTAAGGGATCACCTCCACTATATACACACCAGCGAATTCTTCAAAGACTCAAGACTCTTCGCTGCTAAGACTTAGGCATCACCTCTCGCTCTTGGATTAGCTGCCTTGTTATGTGTTTTGCAGGAGCAGCGCAGCCCTTTTTACCACGTGAATTTTACATTTGTACAGTGTCGTACAAAAATCTTTTGATGAATACTATTATAAGGCAAAACATATTGGATGTAGCTTCTACCTGGATTATAAGTTGAATGCACTTGACCCCTTCACTCTCAGATCTTTCCTTTGCTATAAAAAAAATTATGTTGTGGAGCCATAAAATTACAAAAAGTAACTAAATAAACCAAATTAGCTAGTGGATAAGGATACTAAACTGGTCATATCTATAAAATATTGCTTATATTCACTAAAAATCATCTAATGGTGGTCAAATTACAATGAAAATTACGTTCTGGGCCTTAAGGGGTTAAAGTACAATATTCAACCTAAAATATAGTAAATCATTATTATTCTGAATCTGCAGACTTCTATGAAAAAAGGTCATGTATTCGTCTGGAGTGTCGGTGGGGATGCCTCACGGGGAAGCAAGATCACCTGTGCAACAAACACCCTTGTCATAACATTTATCGATAATTTTCGGCATTTGTTGCAGTTCATTCCATAATTCATCAGTACAGTCATGTCACCTCTCGGCTTGATCATTATAAAGGCAAAAAATACCAGTGTGGTGAATGCAGGCCAGTACTTGCCTCATTACATAAGAACATACGAAAATAAGGAAGCTTAAGAGGCCACGAGACCTGCACGAGGTAGTTCATCTTACTAAACACTACCTACATCCACTTTTCATCCTCATCCATGAAATGATCTAGCCTCCTTTTAAGGCTCCCTAATGACTCCGCACTAACTACCTGTCTACTGAGTCCATTCATTACATACCTATGGGATCTTTACATATCACGTAATGCATCCCTCGCTACCTACTACCCTTGCTTTGTGGTATTGTAACAGCTTTAATGGAGCAGCATGTTATCCCCTTGTGACCCAGAACGTAATTTCCATTGTAATTTGGCTACCATTGGACGATTTTTTGTGAAAATATGCAGTATTTTATAGATATGACCTGTTTAGTATCCTTATCGACTAGCTAATTTGGTATATTAAGTCACTTTTCGTAATTTTATGGCCAACAACAGACGATTTTTATATAGTAAAGGAAAGACCTAGGCGTTAAGGGGTTATATCTGGGATAGCAAGTCTGTGTGGGGAGGTGCATGGTGTTGCCAGGACCTGTGAGCCAAGTCCAAGACAGAACTGGTACACACGACACATCACCCCGCCAGCTGTCCTCCTTCCCCTGCGGGTCGGGGGGGTTAAATGAATACCTGGGGAAGCCTGGGGAAGACAAACTGTTATAACCCAGATGTTACTATCGTCCCTGTGACTCGTGGTAAACATTTTTTGTCCAATTTTCTACAAGGTGAAGGAGATGGAGATGATTACTGCGGCAGAGAACACCTTATTATGTACTTCTCGCGCCCTTCTCCCAGTGTTACAGATGCATTTGATTCCACCAAAAGCAGTCTTACCAACTCTGCTTCCAGGTCGATAAACAAGCAAGGTTACATCGGCGTTCAACACTAAGATCAGTAGATGTCAGATGATAACAACACTCATGGATATAATCTGAGACGTTGTACTACATGGTTAATACTTGAGACTACACTACAATACACTGACAGCAACACTCACCCTCCCTTGTCGATGATGTCTCCTCAAGGGCGGCAGCAGGGGCGGGGGGGGGGGGCATGGGTGTTCACTTCACTTTCAGTACCTTGGGCGTGAGGTGACTTGCAGGCCTTGTTCTGTGTCCTGGCCAATTGTATCACTTTAGTTAATTATTTCACTCGTACAAAAAAACTTGAGTCTTCCGCACTACACTACTACACCGCTGTTTTCACAATGTTAATCCTTTCTCCACGGTTGTTCGCTTCGCACACCGTCTTCTTGGCGCTGCTGATGACATGAAAAACCTAATCCAATACGTTCAATACAGCCAAGACGTGTTCGTTTCTCACTACAACTCCTGAAATGGAAAAAAATAGATACATTATGATCATGACCAAAAAATAGCTTCACTACAATAATAGCTTCATAAATTTCAGTACGACACGAGTGTTCAGCAAATGTAAAATTTATCTCTTGGAGTACAGATATTAAGTACAAAAATATGCAAAAAAATTGCCCAACAAAAATATTGAAATGCTGATAGTGCTCGATATCTATCTTTATATATATATATATATATTATATATATATATATAAAATATATATATATATATATATATATATATATAATAAATAATATATATATAAATAAATATATATATATATAAATAAATATATATATATATATATATAAATAAATAAATATAATATTAGAAATATATATATTAGAAATATATATATATATAGAAATATATATATATATATATATATATATTATATATATGTATATATATATTAATAATATATTACAGAAAATTGGTCGGATAATGTAGAGAAAAACATGCGATCCATTTTTGGATCAAGAAAAAATAAAGTCTGCAGGCAGCCCGTTGTGGCGTGCAGGGAGGGGGTTCCCCGGGGGGGGGTGAGTGGCAGGCGACACCCTCCCTCCTGCAGGGGTTGCCAGCCTCCTGCAGGTAACATGTCTTAGGAGGGTCAGGAGCAGAGAGCGAGCTCTTTTTTATTTATTTATTTATTTATTTATTTTTTTTTTTTTTTTTTTTTTTTAATCACAAGGAACTGGCCAAGGGCACAACAAAAATGGATAACACAAAGCCCGCTTAGTTGCCAGTCCCTATAAAGAAGACAGTAGGAGAATAAAAATAAGAAATAAAAAAGAGGGGTGAGCCAATTTAGTTCGGGAGGTGTCTTGTTACTCTTCTTTTGAAAAGATTTAAGTCATAGGAAATGGAAAAAAACAGGAAGAGAGTTCCAGTGAAAGGGATGAAAGAGTAAAGATACTGATTAACTCTTGCATTAGGAAGATGGACAGAATAGGGATGAGAATGAGTAGAAAGTCTTGTGCTGCGAGGCCGCGGGAGAGGGGGAGGCATGCAGTTAGCAAGTTCAAAAGAGCAGTGAGCATGAAAATAGCGGTAGCAGAGAGCAAGAGAAGCAACATTACGGCGGTGATTTAAAGATTGAAGACAGTTCCGTCAGAGGAGAGGAGTTGATGAGACGAAAAGCTTTTGACTCAACCCTGTTTAGGAGAGCTGTATGAGTGGATCCTCCCCAAACATGTGAGACATACTCCATACATGGGCGGATAAGGCCCCTGTAAAGAGCAAGCAATTGGGAGGGAGAAAAAAAAGGACGCAGACGCCACAGGACACATAACTTCTTAGAAGCTGTTTTAGCAAGAGATGAGATGTGAGATTTCCAGTTCAGATTTTTAGTAAAGGATAGTCGTAGAATGTTCATTGTAGAAGAAGGAGACAGTTGAGTGTCATTGAAGAAGAGGGGATAATTATCTAGTAGGTTTTGTCGAGTAGATAGGTGAAGAAATTGGGTTTCTGAGGCATTGAACAAAACAAGGTTTGCTTTGCCCCAATCAGAAATTATAGAAAGATCAGAAGTTAGGCGCTCGGTGGCATCTCTCCGTGAATCACTTAGTTCCTGTTGAGTTGGACGTCTAATAAACAACGTTGAAAAATGCAGGGTAGAATCATCAGCGTAGGAGTGGATAGGGCTTTGAGATAGACTTAGAAGATCATTCATGAATAATAGAAAGAGAGTGGGTGATAGGACAGAACCCTGGGGAACACCACTATTAATAGATTTAGGAGAAGAACAATGTCCGTCTACAGTAGCTGCAATAGAACGGTTTGAAAGGAACCTTAAGATGAAGGTACAGAGAGAAGGATAGAAACCGAATGAGGGTAGTTTGGAAATTAAAGATTTGTGCCAGACTCTATCAAAAGCTTTTGATATGTCAAGGGCAACAGCAAACGTTTCACCGAAACCCCTAAAGGAGGATGACCAAGATTCAGTTAGGAAAGCTAGAAGATCGCCAGTAGATCGCCCTTTACGGAAACCGTACTGACGATCAGATAGAAGATTGTGAGTAGATAGATGCTTAAGAATCTTCTTATTGAGTATAGATTCAAAAACTTTAGAAAGGCAGGAAGTCAAAGCTATAGGACGGTAGTTTGAAGGATTAGAACGGTCACCCTTCTTAGGAACAGGTTGGATGTGAGCAAACTTCCAGCACGAAGGAAAGGTGGAAGTAGATAGACAAAGACGAAAAAGTTTGACTAGGCAAGGTGCAAGCACAGAAGCACAGTTTTTGAAAACAATAGGAGGGACTCCGTCAGGACCGTAAGCCTTCCGAGGATCTAGGCCAGAAAGGGCAAAGAAAACATCATTCCGAAGGATCTTAATGACAGGCATAATATAGTCAGAGGGTGGAGGAGAAGGAGGAACAAGCCCTTCATCAACCAGAGTGGAATTTTTAGCAAAGGTTTGAGCGAAGAGTTCAGCTTTAGAAGTAGATGAGACAGCTGTGGAGCCATCTGGGTGAAGCATAGGAGGGAAAGATGAAGAAGAAAAATTGTTAGAGATGTTATTAGCTAGATGCCAGAAGTCACGAGAGGAATTTGATTCAGAAAGATTTTGACATTTTCTATTAATGAAAGAGTTTTTGGTAAGTTGAAGTAAAGATTTGGCATGATTACGGGCAGAAATATAAAGGGCATGAGTTTCAGGAGATGGATGCTTACGGTACCGTTTGTGAGCCACCTCTCTATCTCGGACAGCATGAGAACAAGCAGAGTTAAACCAAGAGCTATTAATGACTGTAAAGTAACGAGCATCACCATGCTAGATAACCTGCCTGCATATATAGTCTTCAAACAAAGTGTTCCACCACCACCACCACCACCTGGCAGCTCCTCGCCACCAGCTGGCATAGACCCTCGGGGGCAGCAGCTCAACTTAGCGGCTCAGCTACACGCGTCCTCAAACCTCATATGAATCCAGTTATTTTTTTATATCATCTTGTAGCAATTCAATTTTATTAAAACATGGTTCAATAGTAACATCGTGTGTGTGTGTGTGTGTGTGTGTGTGTGTGGTGTGGTGTGTGTGTGTGTGTGTGTGTGTGTGTGTGTGTGTGTGTGTGTGTGTGTGTGTGTGTGTGTGTGTGTGTGTGTGTGTGTGTGTGTGTGTGTGTGTGTGTGTGTGTGTGTGTGTGTGTGTGTGTGTGTGTGTGTGTGTGTGTGTGTGTGTGTGTGTGTGTGTGTGTGTGTGTGTGTGTGTGTGGTGTGTGTGTGTGTGTGTGTGTGTGTGTGTGTGTGTGTGTGTGTGTGTGTGTGTGTGTGTGTGTGTCGTTCAAACATTTTGTTTGTATAGATAGTGATTTAATCTCATTACTGTGTGTGGAAGTGTGTTGCTTGGTACTTTTGTTGTGACCGTTTTGTGAGGTGTGTGTGCATGTTCAGTACTGCAAGACACATTATATCCATCATTACCTTCGAAATCAGACTATTATTAACAATAAGTCTATAAGGAGACTATTATACACATAGTATCTATACAACACTAATATCCTTACTCATACTAACGTATACTATCTATATAAACACACACACGTACTCATACATATATACATACCATACATATGCACAAACATATAAACATATGCGAGCATACAGTAAACATATTCAACATATAAAATAGATGAGACCACACGCATGCCCCCCCTCCCCCCCCCTCACACACACACACACACACAACATAATCATTGATATTTACTTGAATTATGTATATATTAACAAAGTATACAAGTTGACCCTTACAATATGATATCATATGTGCAGCAAAAAAAGAGCTCAGATATTATATGTATTCTTTCATTGTGCTTGTGAATGCAAAAGATACTTTTTTATTCTATACTTGAAGCTGTTAACGGTACAAACATTGATATTGTTTCGTACTAGACTAGGTAAGGAATTCCACACTTTAGGACCGAGACACAGGATAGAATTACTGTATAGTGTTGTTATAAATGGAGGACATACTAAATTAATTTGATTTCTTCTGGTATTATGAGCATGATCTTGTAGCTGGAAAATGTTATCATTCTTTTTTATAGAATTAAATATAGTTATCAACATGAAGTATTTATGGATAAAAGGGACTTTTAACGTGTGTGTGTGTGTGTGTGTGTGTGTGTGTGTGTGTGTGTGTGTGTGTGTGTGTGTGTGTGTGTGTGTGTGTGTTGTTCTAAACCATGGCCACTGAAACTTGCTCTACCAAGTTTTGTCTGCAAACTTTTACACCTCTATCTCCTATCTAGTCTCCCACTACCTGTGCTGGGATTCCCACTACCTGTGCTATACTTGTACTGTACTATATAGGGTCACGCCAGTCAACCCTGTGCTTCACCTGCTATTTGCCAAGGCCAAGATAATTAAGATGATCTCTATTCCCTTGTCCCTGGTATATGGTATGCGAGGTTGTGGATAAGTGTCTTTTTTTCCCATCTTCAGACTCATTATTTCCATGATATTTATAATTTTTATCTGTTTACCAGTCTGTTGACAATTTCCAGTCTCGATATTTATATATTTCTAACACTTATTTATTGATGGCCTTTCTGCATTTCTTAATTGATATTTTTCCTGATAGTGTTAAACCTCTGCGTCCATATCCATCATTTTTATAATTATACACTGATATATATAATTATACACTGATTACATGGACTTTGTGGCTCAAATTGGAATGTAAATACGACTAAGCTACCTAAAATGACCCAATCTATACATATAGCGCTGCGTATTAATCACCCCAAGTGTGTGCATCAAACAAGTCTATATATGGACTGTCATACATATATTATAATTATGATCTTCCTTTATTGAGTCTTTGTAAACATCAAAATACTCTCCTCACCCGATGATTTTCCTCGCATCACAACAGTCATGAACAAAGACTGCTTGGTGCGTTGGAGTACTTGAGTGCTTGTCATGCTATAGACACAGTCATCAGCCGGCGTAGCTATCAGTGCTGCTTGAGTATTGAGAAAGTGTATTTCTGTATAATACTTTCTAGCATTTTTGTAATCTAACCTTTCCGGTCAATAGTTAAGTAATTTCTATCTGTTCAGACAATTATTTGTTGTTTAGTTAAAAAAAAAAAATCATTATCGTATAAGAACTTCCTCGTTCACTAATATTTTCATATATATATATATATATATATATATATAGTATATATATATATATAATATATATATTAGAGAGAGAGAGATAATATATATATATATATATATATAATATATATATATATATATATATATATATATAATATATATATATATATATATATATATTAGAGAGAGGAGAGTATATATATATATATTAGAGAGAGAGAGAATATATATATATATATATATATATATATATATATTAGAGAGAGAGAGAATATATATATATATATATATATTATATATATATATATATATATATTCTCTCTCTCTCTCTCTCTCTCTCTCTCTCTCTCTCTCTCTCTCTCTCTCTCTCTCTCTCTCTCTCTCTCTCTCTCTCTCTCTCTCTCTCTCTCTCTCTCTCTCTCCTCTCTCTCTCTTTTCTCTCTCACTCATTAGTGGTGAAACTTTTCGGGTGGAAAAATCCAGGGATATTGTTTCGCAAATAATAAAAAAGCTGCAGCAGCTACAACACCACCATTTCGAAAACGTCGTCAACAATGGTATTAGAGATAACAACAATGATGATATATTGATAATAACAATATAGACAATAAAAATTATGATAACAGTAATAATAACAAATTGATAATAATAGTAATAGTAACAATAACAATCATTCATAACGTCTTGAACCGTGTCATGGTAGTAGAGAGATCAAGTAACAACACAGAAAACAATAATGACTGCTTGTACTGCGAATTACTTAGCTTAGTTTTCTTAATATGTTTTCTTTTTTCCTCTTTATCTAATTCATGGTTGTATATCATGTCCTCCTTCATCATATCAGTAGAATTCCCCGAGTGTAGATGTGAGTGTGTATACTTGTGAGTGTCTGTAGTGTTTGTATTTCCCTAGTTGTAGCGTCCAGGGACTGTGATATCTCGTGAGGTCTCGTAACCGTAACTATCTATTTATCAAAACTTTCTTTAAATTGACGCACACATCTTGTCACTATAACCTGTGTGTGTGTGCATGTGTGTGTGTGTGTGTGTGTGTGTGTGTGTGTGTGTGTGTGTGTGTGTGCTATTCACCCATGGTTTTGTCCTTTCGAATCGGACTCGCGATCGCCAGTTCCACCATCCCGGTGCGAGCTTGGAGCTCATAAATTACCGATATTTGGGTAATGCTGGGACCTCACATACCACACACACCCATCCCCTTGCTCAAGGGGGACGGTAACTGCCCGAATTTGTCAGTGAAATATCCCCGGCAGCAGTGAGGATTCGAACCGACTACCACATAATAGTAGGCAAGCGCGCTATCCACTTGACCATCGTGGTGGCTATGCGTGTGTGTGTGTGTGTGTGTGTGTGTGTGTTAGGCCTGGAGACTCAAGAACGCCTCTCCCTCCCTCCTGTCTATTTTCCCACGCTCTAAAGTATAAACGGTGACAGGGGAAAGCTTTGGGAGAGGGTCTCATATAGTTCTTGGAGTCAGTTGTGGAGGGGGGAAGGGAAGGAAGGAAGGGACCTGGTAGATGAGTGGCGAGTCGGCGACTGACTGACTCTATTGCGGACACACCTTATAGTAGGGGGGGGGGTGGGGGGGCGTGCTAAGGTGTCAGGGTGGTGCAGGCTTTTATTATTATCATCATTATCGTTATAATTATCTATCCCTCATATCAATTTTTTTTACGTATGATCTCGTTTTTGTTAAATAAACCTTAATGCAAAGAATATTTTTTATCCTTTTTATTATTATTTTCGTGAATTGCTGTTATCAACATTATAGCTATTGCATTATAATCATTATCATAATCATCATTATCATTTTACTATTAATATTATCACTATGTTATTTTCATCATTATAATAATCATTAATATCGTTATCGTTATAATATTATTATCATCATTATTATTATTAACATTAATATAATTATTATTACTATTATAAGTATTGTTACTATCATTATTATTATTATTACTATTATAATCAGTTATCATCTATACCATTATCTCCATAATTTTGTTTATCATTATTGCTATAACTTATCATTTTTCATTGTCATCATTATCACTATTATTATTATTACTATTATAATCATTACTATTATCACCATTATTATTATCACTATTATTAATATTATTATCATTGTTACAATAGTAAATATGAATATAATCGTTATGGTATGTTTCTATGTATCTTTCTAAAGTATCTATCCTTTATGCATATACTTAGTTTTAAATGTATGTATTTATCTATCAAGTTATTCATTTGATTTCTCTAACACGAACTTCATAACAGGAAAGACAAAATTTACGATTATTCTTAATTTTGAGAAAAAACTTCCTGAATTATATCAAGCGAAGAATTATCAACTGTATCCTTATATGTCATTATTCATATCACTATTATCATTATTAGTATCATAATTACCATAATTATTATTACTATTGCCATGATCATCATTAATATCATTATTACTGTTATTATTATCAATATGATCATTGGTACAATTATTATCACTTATCAGCATCACTATTACTATTGCTGTTGTTATTGTATTAAGTTTTATTTGAGTACGTAAATTTGCTAAATATTCCATAAGTCATCCAAACTATCTAACATCATTACCTGTAATTATCAGGTAACTCATCACTTCCTGCATCCATGGGGTTAAGAGCCTAATTGTTCTTTACTACAACTCTGCATCACAAAAGCAATTCGTGAAGATGTCTTTGGTTCTTCCACGTACAAATTAAAGAAAACACATGAACAAATCTATTCACAAAAAAGTACCTTGCATGAGGAAAGAACGACTTGTATAAAAATCTATAACTATAGAAAAAATCTACAGCTACTCTAAAGTAATTTGAGTCAAGTCTATGGGGACATAACACAGCTGAGCTAACGCCTCGTAAGATGAGAAGATATATATTACAGTACTGCGGATAGTTTAGTCTGAGATGCTGTAACATATAGATGCGAGCTAATATAAAGCGACGCGTTTTATTTTATTGTTATACGTGTAAAGGAGTGCATATAGGTATGTGTGTAATTTACCCAAGGCCTTGATACACACACACACACACAATATATATAGTATATTGAGGTAGGTAATTGTTGTAGCAAGGAAGCAAAGTTAAGAGGACGCTGAGTCACTGGTATTGGATGTTGCCGTGCCTGAGGTGACGGGCCAGTGTGTTCAAGGTCTATAATTATTAGAGTTTGCAGGTTTTGCAACAACCCAGGCTGGCAGTGTTCTCCCTCCACAAAAATTCACAAATAAAAAGAAAAAAAAATGTACAAACTAGTTTTATCTGCTGCTATCTTATTGTTGCGGCGAGACTCAACATAATTTCAAGTTGTGGTCAAAACAAACCAATTAAGAAGCACCAAAAGCCGTCTAACCTTACAATACTTCTTTGCAAAGCTTGTCTTCCACTTCTCCCAACGGTTTTCTTTTTTTTCAGGACTTCCACAACCTCAACTTTCTTGCACATTGTAATTTTGCCATGAAGATATTTCTTATCTTTTTTACGTAAATGTGGTATATTTTAATGCTAAACGCAAATGTATGAATGCAACACTTGTATATGGCTCTTCCTAAAAATAATAAAACTATAATATAGCAGAGACGTTACTGTATTTCTTCCTGTGTATTTATCATTAATATATTCCTCTCTGAATGGCGTGCAAGTTATATGCAAGTGGAGAAGACAGAATATGGCAGAGTGATCCGTACTCAACCACTGAAACATATATAATGAATGAATACTTTACTTAATTTATATCAGTAAGGTAGACAGAGCAGAGGTAAACAAATTTTCGCAATATATTTTGGACAGCCAGACCATAAACTGCCTTAAATTATAGAGATCATAGATTATATAGATATAGATAAGATATAGACCATATAGAGATATAGATAAGACCATAAATTATATAAGGAGCAAAGGTTGTCAACAATAACAAATACACTAATGAAATATTAAGTCATTATGATTTATAGCTTATTTTGTCTCAATATTGCGATAATCATCATCATAAAACCAAGATCTTCCCCGCACTGATATATATTTTTATGGGACGCGGGGGGGGGGGGGGGGCGCTCAGAATAATGTGTACTTATATTCTTTGTCTTTGCTTTGGGCTAAAAATTTCACATTTAGTTTACATCAAAATGCCTTTCCATTTTAATTCAAAATACAATATGATGAAATTTTATCTACACTTTATAAGCCTTTTTATTTCAGAGATCAGTGAATGTGCGAGTTTTGTGTCGATTGGATACTTATATATTTATAATTTATTCATTTATTAGTATTAGTTATATTATTTATTGGATATTGGATATTTTGCAATGATGATATTACCACCAGGATCGATATAGTTATTGTCGCTCCAGGAAAACAATCTTGCGGAGCCCCATGAGCAGCAGCACCCATTGTACCTCCTCAAACAAACCTTTAAATACTGACCCATTGTAAACATTAACCAATTCCTATTTTATTTGTGCACAATGACACAATGACAATAACACCATAATTAGTTTATAAACCCCTTCACGCCCAGATCTTTCCATTGCTATATAAAATCGTCTGTTATTAGCCATAAAACTACGAAAAAGTAACTAAATAAACCAAATTAGCTAATGGACAAGGATATTTAACAGGTCATATATAATATTGCTGATGTTCATTAAAATCGTCGAATGATGGTTATATTACAATGGAAATTAGGTTCTGGGCCTCAGGGGGTTAATCTGTGGAAATAACTATATCAACTATATCAAGCACTTTTACAGGTGTCTCAATAACATTTTATACACATCTATTTGTTCATCTTCGTTAGTCAATAGAAAATTGGCACGAATCTGTCATGCAATACTAACAA
The DNA here is from genome assembly GCA_016584305.1 of Chionoecetes opilio. NCBI lineage: Eukaryota > Metazoa > Arthropoda > Malacostraca > Decapoda > Majidae > Chionoecetes > Chionoecetes opilio. The sequence continues at coordinate 348,916 of JACEEZ010003894.1, forward strand.
CAGTGAAATCCATGGACACAGTTACTAGTTTAAGTTTTGCATTGATGGTAATTTCTTTTTGCTGATTGAGTATCGAAATTTTACCAACTATAAGTGATTCGGTATTATGGCTACAAGTACAGAGGATTTTCTATATTTTTATATGTACTTAAATCCTGTAAGTTCCTACCCAAAGTCAGACTTCTTAAAGCACGAGAAGACACGATAGGAATTACCATTATTACTATTATCATTATAGTTTCTTTCTCTATAACTATTGCAACATGATAGGTAATGTTCTTTTTCCGTTTCTTAACTTTGATCAAAAATCTTGTTTTGAGCAAAACTTATTAGCCTTCACTCTAATGTATGCCATCACTTTAATGTATGCCATCACTCTAATGTATGCCATCACTCTAATGTATGCCATCACTCTAATGTATGCCATCACTCTAATGTATGCCATCACTCTAATGTATGCCATCACTCTAATGTATGCCATCACTCTAATGTATGCCGTCACTCTAATGTATGCCATCACTCTAATGTATGCCGTCACTCTAATGTATGCCATCACTCTAATGTATGCCGTCACTCTAATGTATGCCTCACTCTAATGTATGCCATCACTCTAATGTATGCCATCACTCTAATGTATGCCATCACTTAATGTATGCCATCACTCTAATGTATGCCTCCTCTAGTATGCCATCACTCTAATGTATGCCATCACTCTAATGTATGCCGTCACTCTAATGTATGCCATCACTCTAATGTATGCCATCACTCTAATGTATGCCATCACTCTAATGTATGCCATCACTCTAATGTATGCCATCACTCTAATGTATGCCATCACTCTAATGTATGCCATCACTCTAATGTATGCCATCACTCTAATGTATGCCATCACTCTAATGTATGCCATCACTCTAATGTATGCCATCACTCTAATGTATGCCATCACTCTAATGTATGCCATCACTCTAATGTATGCCATCACTCTAATGTATGCCATCACTCTAATGTATGCCATCACTCTAATGTATGCCATCACTCTAATGTATGCCGTCACTCTAATGTATGCCATCACTCTAATGTATGCCATCACTCTAATGTATGCCATCACTCTAATGTATGCCATCACTCTAATGTATGCCATCACTCTAATGTATGCCGTCACTCTAATGTATGCCATCACTCTAATGTATGCCGTCACTCTAATGTATGCCGTCACTCTAATGTATGCCGTCACTCTAATGTATGCCATCACTCTAATGTATGCCATCACTCTAATGTATGCCGTCACTCTAATGTATGCCGTCACTCTAATGTATGCCATCACTCTAATGTATGCCATCACTCTAATGTATGCCGTCACTCTAATGTATGCCGTCACTCTAATGTATGCCATCACTCTAATGTATGCCATCACTCTAATGTATGCCATCACTCTAATGTATGCCGTCACTCTAATGTATGCCATCACTCTAATGTATGCCATCACTCTAATGTATGCCATCACTCTAATGTATGCCATCATCATCTAATGTTGCCATCACTCTAATGTTGCCATCACTTAATGTATGCCATCACTCTAATGTATGCCATCACTCTAATGTATGCATCACTTACATGTAGCCGTCACTCAATGTATGCCATCACTCTAATGTATGCCATCACTCTAATGTATGCCCTCAATAATGTTGCCTGCACTTAATGTATTGCCATCCTTAATGTATGCCATCACTCTAATGTATGCCTCACTCTAATGTATGCCTCACTCTATGTATGCCATCACTCTATGTATGCCATCACTCTAAGATGCCATCACTCTAATGTTATGCCGACACTCTAATGTATGCCTCACTCTAATGTATGCCGTCACTCTAATGTATGCCATCACTTAAGTATGTCACAGATCACCTAATGTAAATGCCATCACTTAATGTATGCCATCACTCTAATGTATGCCATCATCTAAGTATGCCGTCACTCTAATGTATGCCATCAACTTAATGTATGCCTCACTCTAATGTATGCCTTCACTCTAATTTATTGCCATCACTCTAATGTTCCTCACTCTAATGTGCCCTCTAATGTATGCATCACTCTAATGTATGCCATCACTCTAATGTATGCCATCACTAATGTATGCCACTCAGATCCTCACTCTAATGTATATACTCAATGTATGCATCACATTTGCATCACTTAATGTATGCCATCAACTCTATGTATGCACACTATGTATGCATCACTCTAATGTATGCCATCAATTCACATTCTTATGTTAAAAAATTCTGCAAAAAATTAAGATCTTGCCTAACATTATCAAACTAGTTGCATCAATGTCTTTGTAGTCAGTCTTTCATACGCTCATCACTATCATCACCATCGGATTTCCATCGTTATTAAATTGCACCTCAATAAACTTTGCTTGCACTATCATTATTACTGTTATTTTCATTACATCACCCACTATCGTTACATATACTTCAACCTCCTTAGTATTACCACCATTACCTTTATCTGCTAATTACACAGGTGTTTTTCGACCACTATCATTATGTAACAGCAGCAGCAGCGTTAGTGGTAGTATTGACAGTCACAGAATAAAAAATAAAAATAATGAACCAATGTATCTGTTTGGCATTCCAGTATTTTTCTTTCTATATAATTTAATATCCCAATTTTCCTTTTGCTTTTACTCGGAAATATTTTTTTTATTGTTCCTACTCACTTCCTGCATAAGAAGATTACTTGATTTCTTCCTCAACTACGAAGCTTGTTTTGTGTTGACGATTCGACAGGCTATTTATCTAAATTTTTCATCGGCATTTGCTATTTACTATGGAATCTTTCAATGGAGTTCCGTGGTTCCTGATGTTTGCACAGCGAGTACGTGACAGTACGGAACGCTTTAAAAAACTATCCGGCTATGGGAAAGGAGAGAGAGAGAGAGAGAGAGAGAGAGAGAGAGAGAGAGAGAGAGAGAGAGAGAGAGAGAGAGAGAGAGAGAGAGAGAGAGAGAGAGAGAGAGAGAGAGAGAGAGAGAAAACCCCAGACATATACAAACAGAAAAAACATAGACATAAAAACAGACATATGCAAACAGACATACAGAAAATCAGACATACAAACAGAAAAACAGACATATACAGACATAAAAACAGACATACAAACAGAAAAACAGACATATACAGACAGAAAAACAGACATACACATAAAAACAGACATATACAGACATAAAAACAGACACACATAAAAACAGACATATACAGACAGAAAAACAGACACACATAAAAACAGACATATACAGACAGAAAAACAGACATACACATAAAAACAGACATATACAGACAGAAAAACAGAAAAACAGACATACAAACAGAAAAACAGACAGACATAAAATCTGACATATACAAACAGAAAAACAGACATACAAACAGAAAAACAGACAAACATAAAATCTGACATATACAAACAGAAAAACAGAAAAACAGACATATACAGACAGAAAAACAGACATATACAGACAGAAAAACAGACATATACAGACACAGAAAAACGAAAAACAGACATATACAGACAGAAAAACAGACATATACAGACAGAAAAACAGACATATACAGACAGAAAAACAGACATATACAGACAGAAAAACAGACATATACAGACAGAAAAACAGACATATACAAACAGATGTACATACAGAGACAAGACAGACAGAAAGACAAACCAGAGACACAGACAGACAGACATACAGAGACAAATAGACCGAGACAAAAAAGCAGACAGACATACACAGAAAAAGAAACATTGTAATACGTGTAATGCACATGTGTAATACATGATGTACACTAAACCATCATTACATTTGAACACCATTACAGCATAAATACGATACGCCATTATCACTCATAAGGTACTGACGAAGACAAGAATCATAACCAGTCATTTAGTCAGTCAGTCAGTCAGTCAGTTTGGCGATGGAAGTGTCGTCATAAAGTCAAGTATAAGTTGATACATTTCGTGTTTGCTTTTTTATCTTTCTCTTTCTTTGTAAACATTCTAAACACTCATCTTGGTGGTTTTATTTAATATTTTTTAAAGAATGCTTTGGCTTTTTAACTCCTAGCGCCCCAACTTGTCTGTCATTATTCTGCGCCAAGCATTTATCATTACTGAAATCATCATCATCATCATCTGCTCCCACATCTGACTGTACACGTGGCAATTTTGTTTTAGGGATGATAAAACTCACACCCTGAAAGTTCAAATGCGATCGTGGACGTACTTAGGCGTATTGGGCACAGGTGTTTTACTATCGCTGTTGCGATATATTTTTTAATGTGATATATTTATTAATGTGATATATATATATATTAACGTACTAATCTTAAAAGAAGTGACACAGTCCACACTTTTTGCTGTAAAAAATATCTCTCAACACTGATGGTTCAAGTGCATTACTAAGATAGATAGACATATATAGATCGATAGATACATAGATTGAAATTATTTGTAGTATTAGTAATAATACCAATTCATTAAAAAAACGTGTGCCTCAAAAGGTTCCAATTTGGACGGGTGGTAAAGAGTAAGGGAGTCGGTGCTCTAGGTCGTGGCAAGCCACACAGGTAATTCGTCTCACCTTTTCCACATATTATATACGTTTAGCAAGTCTTGCCTACGGAGGGCTGTATTTACATATTACGGTATAACTCTAAATACTACAAGACCAATCAGAGACCGCACACCGCCGAAAATGGACAAATATTCCACATGTAATGCAATAATATAATAAATAATTAAATGATTTTTTTTTCTTACCCAACCAAGACCTTCATTCAGTTTATCTTTCTCTAATACCAGCTCGGTCTTTAAAACTTTGGCCAACGGGTCTAGAGGGGTCAGTTGTGCTGGGCTCCCCTTTGAGGGCAGTAACGTCAAAACGCCAAATCATTCAGGATATCTTAAAAAAATTCCTGAATCCAGATCCGGATACAAATTGACCCTAAAAATGAATCTCTTCTAAATTGGGCCACGCCCAACCTCTAGTAAAATGTAAATGCATATCCGTCCGTAACTTCTTTGCGTAGTCTTTCTAACTAACAAACACAGACACAAACGAACCGAACTGATCATATAACCTCCTTGGCGGAAGTAACAAGATGCAAAGAAGCAATAATGATCATGGCAATAATAGAAATAATTTCTTTTCCCATGACTAAGGCACTCTCCTAAACATCTGAGTGGTACAAACACAGAGCAGATTGCTATCAAGAAATACTAAATACATATTGCATTGCACTTCCTAAACATACAAAAATATATTATGAAGACTAAAAAATATATAATGATAATAATGACAATAGAAAAAATGACTTATCATTTTCATTATTTAGATTATCATGACAGTATAATTATAATAATGATAATAGAAAAATAGTAATAATCATTACAATAATAATAATAATAATAAACAATAATAATAACAATCATAAATAATAATAATGATAAATAATAACAGTAATATTAATAATAATAATAATAATAATAATAATAATACCAATCTACTTAATGCATAACATACTGCTACAAAAGCAGATCAATACAAACCTTGATACCCTGCAGCGGGGTCGTGGGTTTTTTTTTTTTAATGTGTGTCGTACCAGTTTTTTCTTTATCTTCTCTCCTCCTCTCGCTTCTTTCTCTCTCTCTCTCTCCTCTCTCGCTTCTCTCTCGACTCTGTGCCTCTATTTACAACTGCATTCTTCCAGTGTCATCAGACTCATGTTTCCTTTTTTCACTTTCCTTTCTTCTTTATTTCTCACTTCTGAAATAGAGCAAAAACATATAAATAAATATAATAGTGTAATTACAGCTGCATACTAACAGTGTAATTACAGCTGCATACTAACGAAATAGAGAAAGTAAAGCATCCAGCAAGCCACTATCACTAATGCAATAACAATGAAACCCATTGTGATAATAATATTTTTTTTTTAATAATGATAACAATAAAAACAGAAATAAACTAAATTATAGTGAAAATGATAAAAGGAACTCAAGAGACCGCAGGAAATTTGTCCCCGGAATGACCTTTGAGCCTCCAGGGTGAAGGGAGGAGAGGGGGAAAGGGAGGAGGAGGGATGCGGGAGCTTGCAATTAACTCCTTCACTCCCAGATATTTCCTTTGCTATAAAAAAATCGTCTGTTGTTAGCCATAAAATTACGAAAAGTAACTTATATACCAAATTAGTTAGTGTCCAGGATACTTAACAGGTCATATCTATTACATAGTGCTTATTATTCACTATAGATCGTCTAATGGTACCCAACTTACAATGGAAATTACGTTCTGGGCCTCAAGGGGTTAAGAGAGTCCCTCCTCTGGAATTTTGTTTCATGCAAATACATCAGTCAGTATATTGTTGAGCTATCCTGCTAACAAACAAACAAACAAAACGAAACTAGCACATAACCACCTTGGCGGATGTAATAATTACTTGTTCTTAAAGTATCATGATCATGATATGTAACACGTTGGGTATGTACAGGTTCATGCATAATTTATAATCACTGTCGTTAATGGAAAATTACATATAAAAAAACATAACTTCACGGCATTCTTCACCTATTTGCAGGTGAAAATGCCTTCTGTATGTGTAAAGATTTAATGTTCTCAATCATGAACACGCAGAATGCACATGTGTTGGCAGAACAAGCCCATCATTACCTTGTCTGCTTGGAAGGTTTAGTATCCCGTGCGGTTTACGTAATCGTAGGAAAACAATTTGCTTCTTGCCACACATTCTCGTCGGTGTGCTAAGGATGCGCCATGCCTTGCTGATCTCTTTGACAAGGTAAGGTGGTGTAAGGGCAGGCAGATACAAGCGAACAGAAGCAGGAGTTTTGTATCCAGGAGTAGAAGGAACGGGTGCACGAACAACACTGCCAAGAATGCGTCGTCTTGAACTTACATATAATATGATGAGTCGAACGAAACATGATTTGAGCTCTTCGAGACGCCCTAACAATTGGTTCGTCCTTGTTTGAGTTGCCCGAGACGCTCTAACAATCATTATTGTTTCTGCCTAAATGGCTATTCACCACAGTGGTGTTTGAGATGCACTCAGCGATACGTAGGAGGAGGCGATTCATCAATGTAATATGAAGGCAAGTAATATTACAGACTGAGGCTTTGCACTACAATGTGATTTTATTGTTTCTTAGCAGATCTATTACATCTGGTCACTTGGTTCATTTAATTTTCATGTTTCGATTGAAAAATAGTTACAAAATCTCTCTCTCTCTCTCTCTCTCTCTCTCTCTCTCTCTCTCTCTCTCTCTCTCTCTCTCTCTCTCTCTCTCTCTCTCTAATCATTGTGTCATTTTACTATCACAGGGGTAAAAGCCAACATCTGCACTCCCACATCGCCTTTAACCGATATTGCGGAATGATTTGCTTTTTTCAATTATTTTTTCTATCGTGGGAAGCGAGTGACAGGCTGATGGAACAAAAAATACAATAACACAAATACCTGCTCAGAGCTGCTTATGGAGTATCGTGTTTTTGTTTTTCCTTGACTGCAATTAGCATGTTTCCATTCTCGGAAAGATGAATACATAACAAAATGGAAGAAAGCATAAAGCATGAATAGGGAAAATAATGAACACAAGGAAACTAGAGTGAATGAATGAATGAGTAAAGAGAGGAAGAAGGGAAAAAAGAAAGGAAAGAAGGTAAGAAAGACGGATGAAAAGAAAGAAAGAAGGAAGGAAGAAAGAAAACAAGGTATTGGAACGAGTTAAAGACCACTACCACTCATACGTTAGGGCTACAATTGTAACAAACTAATTGTCTCATAGTTAACCCCTTCACGCCCAGTCTTTCCTTTCCTATATCAAAAATCGTATGCTGTTAGCCATAAAATTACGAAAAGTGGCTTAATATACCAAACTAGTTAGTCGACAAGGATACTAAACAGGTCATATCTATAAAACATTACTTATAGTCACTAAAAATCATATAATGGTACCGAAATTACAATGGAAATTACGTTCTGGGTCTCAAGGGGTTAAACACTGTTGCACCATTGCTTCGTCTTACAACATAAACCAGATATGAGAGAAGGAAAGAATATATATCTTGATTTGCTGGGAGGAACACGATGATGTAGGCACAGAGAGAGAGAGAGAGAGAGAGAGAGAGAGAGAGAGAGAGAGAGAGAGACGCTGTCGAGAGAGACGAGAGTCGTCAGCTCGACGCTGATGGCCTCATGCGGCTGTATAAGGCCTAAGTGAGGCCCGTCATGGAGTACAGTCCTCTCACCTGGATGAGTAGTGCCCAGTGCCACCTGTCACTGCTGGACAAAGTGCAGAGGCGTGCTGAGCGCCTCATACACCCAACCGACGACCAATATCACAGGGAACGTCGCCCGCGGCAACAGTGGCAGCAGCAGCAGCGACGACAACAACAACAACATCAGCTGCAGCTCCAACACCAGCAACAACAACAACAACAACGACTACAGCAGGAGCAGTGGCGGGATGATCCCCGCTCCCAGCTTGACAGCCTGGGGCACCGGAGGAGAGTCGGTGCCCTCACAGTGTTGCACAAGGCCCAGGTGCAACACTCTTCCCACCTTGCAGGACTTCGGGTCCCGTGGAGGAGGTCAGAGCGCGCTACGAGGACAGTAGCGTCAGGTGATCTCCTCTTCGAGGCCCCGAGGACCCACACCGTGATGGGCCAGCGAGCCTTTACTTGGGCCACGGCGACACTGTGGAACACCTTCACGGTTGAGGTGGATGTCGTGGCCATGAACACCCAGCAGGTGAAGGTGGCGGCTCACAGATGGTGCCGCTTACATCCGCCTTAGTGCCCGTAAGACGTAACACAGTGTCGTGTCTATAGTGATACATAGTGACACACACATAGTGACACACATTGACACAGTTACGTGTAAATAGTGCGCCTGAAAAGTGCCTGTGACGGACAGTGACCCTCAGTCTGTAACATTATATATTTAGTTTATCCTATAAGGCATAGCTTTCAGATAGATGTCCCCGGGACAGGAGACATCTTTAGCTTCTGCCAACCATTGCCTTCAACAACCTCTTTGCTATTTGTAGCCCCATGTATACCATGTCAGTTGTTTAAATAGAAAAAAAAAAAAAAAAGAGAGAGAGAGAGAGAGAGAGAGAGAGAGAGAGAGAGAGAGAGAGAGAGAGAGAGAAGAGAGAGAGAGAGAGAGAGAGAGAGAGAGAGAGAGAGAGAGAGAGAGAGAGTATACATAAGGCATCCATCTAGTAGGTATGAACTCTAGTCAGCCCTAGGATAATAAAGAAAAAAAAGGAAGGTAAAAAAGACGGAAGAAAAGAAAGTAAGAAATATGGAAGAAAGCAAGGTAGGAAGGAAGGTAAGAAAAAACAAATATATATATACATAAAACTTAATAGAGTATACATAAAGCACCCATCTAATATGTATGACCTCTAGTCAGGCATCCTATACTTCACAACGCCATGGAAAAAACACTATAATGACATGAAGTAGTAATAGATAGCACACAAAAACACTATAATGGCATGAAGTAGTAATAGATAACACACAAAAACACTATAATGACATGAAGTAGTAATAGATAACACACAAAAACACTATAATGACATGAAGTAGTAATAGATAACACACAAAAACACTATAATGACATGAAGTAGTAATAGATAACACACAAAAACACTATAATGACATGAAGTAGTAATAGAGAACACACAAAAACACTATAATGACATGAAGTAGTAATAGATAGCACACAAAAACACTATAATGACATGAAGTAGTAATAGATAACACACAAAAACACTATAATGACATGAAGTAGTAATAGATAACACACAAAAACACTATAATGACATGAAGTAGTAATAGATAACACACAAAAACACTATAATGACATGAAGTAGTAATAGATAACACACAAAAACACTATAATGACATGAAGTAGTAATAGATAACACACAAAAACACTATAATGTCATGAAGTAGTAATAGATAACACACAAAAACACTATAATGACATGAAGTAGTAATAGATAACACACAAAAACACTATAATGACATGAAGTAGTAATAGATAGCACACAAACAAAGAATATAAAAACAATATATCAAGTATAGACGTCCAGCCTCTGGCCCCTTTGCTTTTGGCTCAGTTCTTGCGGCTGGAACGTGACAGCGAGCCACGTTCCAGCCAATTAACTCATTACGTGAATTACTCATTAAGGGCTTCTTCTATGCAAAATGTTTGTTTCTACAGACCCCCGTTGATTTTGACAGTACTACTTGCATGTCAAATTTCAGCTCAATCCGACAATAATTAGGAGTAGTTTACGCTTATTACTCATTAAGGGCTTGTTTTACGCAAAAAGTTTCTTCCGACGACCCCCATTGATTTTGACAGCACTACTCGCATGTCAAATTTCAGCTCAATCCGATAATATTTAGGAGTAGTTATACACTTTTAGGCGGAAACTTGGTTCCACGGGTCTTATGGTAAGCGGGTAATTAAGCGGTAAGCGGTAAGCGGTAAGCGGGCGGTACTTTTTGCTAAATTTATTGACAGCGAGCTTCGCTCGCTGTCAATAAATTTAGCAAAAAGTAATATATGAATAAAGCAAAAAATTAAGCACAAGTAAAAAAAAAACACAATAATGACATCAAGTATAATAGTAATAGCTAGTAATAGATAGTAATAGTAATAGTAATAATAATAGTTATAGTAATAGATAACACAGGCCTAAGCTGTGTTGCCTCGGTGCTCGCTACAAATACTGTCTGAGATTTCACTGTTTGATGTCACTATTATTGGACGTGATAATGATGGCTACTGAACTACTCGATAAATTAGTATATCAAAAATAGACGGAAAAATATATGCTCGTATGAAACGTCATCTTGAATTCCTCACAACTACTAGAATAATAAACATATTAATATAAAAAGAAAATAATAATAATCTCATACGTGGCCGTGGATCGTCTGTGAGGTTATAATGGTCAAGATTATGTACCCGAGGCTGTGACAGAGATACCGTG
>JACEEZ010003894.1:365000-375000 GCA_016584305.1 Chionoecetes opilio
TTACTATTATTATCATAGTTCTTGTTATCATTACAATCATTTCAATAATAATTTCCTATTATAATTTTCATTACTCTATTGATTTTGATAATATTGTTGTATATCATGTTCATCATTATAACCATTATCCTCATCTTTTTTATCATGATGAATTACTAATAAGAACAAAAGCACAACCCAAGCTATAAGAAAATAACTTTTATTAGGTATTACCGACTACCTACTATCTATTATTACCTATATACTACTACTACTATTATTATACTACTATATTTATACTATCATATCTATTATTATATTAACGAGGTGAACAATCCTGACCCCTTGCTACTTACTGACTGATATTTGATGCCAGGAAAAGGGAATAGTACAGTTCTTCTAAATTTCAGTTGTATTTTATCATAGTTAACCATATGATCAGGTAAACATAGACATAATTTTAAGCATGAGACCTTAAGATAGAATGGAATTTTCGCCTCGTTAAAAAAAATAGACTATACCTTATTTACTCATCCTAAATATTTAGTCTTTTACTCATCTTTTCACCTCATCTTTTATCTCATTTAGACTCATCCATTTAGACATCCACCTCATCCACCTATCTCATTTAGACATCCACCTCAGATCTACCTCATTTACTCATCTATTTAGACATTCACCTCATCCATCTACCTCATTTAGACTCATCCTTTCAGACATCCATCTCATCCATCCACCTCATTTAGTCTCATCCATTTAGACATTCACCTCATCCATCTACCTCATTTAGACTCATCCATTTAGACACCCACCTCATTTAGACTCATCCATTTAGACACCCACCTCATCCATCTCCCTCATTTAGACCGAGCAAAACAGACACGTAGTATACCAATAATTCCATACCGTTTCGTTTCGTTTCTCCTATAAATCTCGATGACTGAGTTACTCTAATGAACCTCTGTAAAAAAAATCCCCGTTTTCGACAATTAGTAGCCCTATAACGATAATTAGAATGTAATTATACGATAAATTCCCATGCCATACATTTAAGCTGGATAAAAAAATATATAAAATACTCGCTATGTTGTTTGTTTAAGTACCGCTGAAATGAAGCTGCCAGATGCATGGCTTGAGATGAAACAAGTAGAGAATAAGAGGAAGGAGGAGGAGGAGGAGGAGGAGGAGGAGGAGGAGGAGGAGGAGGAGGAGGAGGAGGAGGAGGAGGAGGAACAGATGAAACAAGTAGAAAAGGAGGAAAGGCAGGAGGCGGAGTAGGAAGAAGAGAGGAGAAGGAGGGTAAACAAAGAGAAGTGATGATTAAGGAGGGAAGCTGGATAAGCGAGCAAAGAGAGAGAGAGAGAGAGAGAGAGAGAGAGAGAGAGAGAGAGAGAGAGAGAGAGAGAGAGAGAGAGAGAGAGAGAGAGAGAGAGAGAGGAAGGTTAGGTGAGGGGATAAGTTGCAGCAGAAGAGGGAGGAGGGGAGAGAGAGAGGAGAGGAAAGAAAAGTGAGGGAAGGGAGTAAAGGATGGAGGGAAGGCTGCGAGGAAGCACAAGAGGGTGACTCAGTGCAAGACTCAACAGGTGAGGGAAGTGCACAGGCGAGAAGCTGCTGGGAATACCAAGGGGAACGCGACTACAGGACCCTGCAGGACGAGGCGCAGGTGAGGTGGTGGTAGTAGTGGTAGTGGTGTGGTAGTAGTGGTGGTAGTGGTGGTTTCTGCTGTTGTTGGGGGTAGGTGGGGGGCAGGGGGGCGGGGGGGGCGACTACAGGACCCTGCAGGACAAGGCGCAGGTGAGGTGGTGGTAGTGGTGTGGTTGGGTGTGGTGGTAGTGGTGTGGTTGGTAGTGGTGTGGTTGGTAGTGGTGTGGTTGGTAGTGATGGTAGTGGTGTGGTGGTAGTGGTGGTAGTGGTGTGGGTGGTAGTGGTAGTGGTGGTAGTGGTAGTGGTGGTGTGGTGGTAGTGGTGTGGTGGTGTGGTGGTAGAGGTGGTAGTGGTGTGGTTGGTAGTGGTTGGTAGTGGTGGTAGTGGTGTGGTAGGGGTTCCTCCTGGTGTTGTTGGGGTAGGGCGTGGGGGGGGGCGTAGGGGGGGGGGCATGATCTGCATGTGTATCGGGTAATTTCAAAGAGTGGAGAGTCAGAGGCGGTGGTCATAACGTACATTTTGTATAGTATATTTTAACTGACGCTTCGTATTAACTAGAGTGCCTGTACGGGTGAATTTCGATACAGTAGTAGTAGTAATAATAATAATAATAATAATAATAATAATAATAATAATAATAATAATAATAATAATAATAATAATAATAATAATAATATGAAGAAATTGGAGTAAATTAAATAAATGTGAAAATGGTGCATCGCCAATTAGGCCAAGCTAACATAGGGAAGGTTATTCTGAAGAACAATTGTTTTGTAAATATTCCTGTGTTTCTGGAGGTAAAAAAAAAATATATATATATTTATAAATACGAAATATTATGCTGGGAATACTTTTTACCTTTTTTTCCAGATTCTACATGCACGAAAAATTATTCATTAATTACGTATACATGCATTGGTTCATCATAACACCGAACGTAATACGCGAACCCATCGAAAAATGGTGTCCAATGAGACAGGGCGGCGCGGTGGCTAGCCTCGCCCCGGCCACCACCGCTGCCGCCGCCACCCGCACCCCCCGCCCACACCACTACACCCACACCCACACACGCCCATCCCTTCACCTGCCACCACGAGGATAATGATAATGGTTTCATCATAATAACGAGAGGCGGTTGATGTGGGCGGTGGCAGAGGCAAACAATGGTGGTGGTCACTTGGCGCGGCGGAGTGATGAATGGCGTGCCTCCCCGGCGGCAGATGAGCGGCATCCATCACAGCCCGCGAGCTATACCGTCAGGGTCATTATTTCCCGGCAGCCACAAACCTTTTACCTCATTCCAATTTTTCGTCATTTTAGGAAATATAATAACAAAATATAACGATAGTAAGGCCTTGTGGTGGGATGCTATGCGATGTAACTATTCCACAATGGGTAAATAATAGTCTGATTTTATTAATAATAGTCATAATTTTGCTGATCATTTTTCACTATAGGAAATATAATAACAAAATAAAACGACAGTAAGCCCTTGTGGTGGCATGCTATGCGATGTAACTATTCCACAATGGGTAAATAGTATGCTAGTAGATCATAATTTTGCTGATCATTTTTCATTTTAGAAAATATAATAACAAAATGAAACGACAGTAAGGCCTTGTGGTGGGATGCTATTCGATGTAACTATTCCTCAATGGGTAACTAAATAATATTCTAGATCATAATTTGCTGATAATATATATAATTTTTCGATTTTTCGTCATTTTAGGATATATAAAAAACAAAATAAAACGACTGTAAGCCCTTGTGGTGGGATGCTATTCAATGTAACTATTCTGCGATGGGTAAATAATATGCTAGATCATAATTTGCTGATCAGTAATGGTTATTTTTGTCCGTGACAGTATCAAATCCCAGTCAATAAATGGTCGTGTTCATGATTATCCCATATAAACAGTGTACAAAAAAAGAGTAGCCATCATGCACGCAATAATAATAATAATAATAATAATAATAATAATAATAATAATAATAATAATAATAATAATAATAATAATAATAATAATAATAATAATAATAATAATAATAATTTCATTTTCATCCGATGGCATACAGTAAAAAATTCCAATTTGCTAGTAATGATGCAAGCAAATCTGCATGACGTATCCTGTCCCCCGATAAGGTGTTGTGCGAGGCTCATCATTTTAAATAGTGAAAAATAATGTAAATAAAAATATATAAACATGCACGTAATGATACAAGCAAATCTGCATGACGTATCCTGTCCCCCGATAAGGTGTTGTGTAATAGAAGTAGTAACTAAATACTGTAAAAAAACAAAGTAGCTAACATGCACATAATGATACCAGCAAACCTGTCTCCCGATAAGGTCTCATCATTTTCACCGCAACGCCTGAGAGGAGACGCCGTGTGGTATCAGGAAGTTGTGTAATTAAGGGCCAGCTCGTTAGCGTCAACCAGCCTTCAATACTATTCAGTGTATGGGTGGCGCGGGCCTGATCAACATGCAATATGGATAACGTATGTGGTGCGCCAGGCTACATCTACCATTAAATAATTTTTGTCTAGCGTCAATCGTGCTATGAATTTTGAAATTACGACACAATCCACAGGCACAGACCCTAAGGGGAGGCGCATGCGCACACCAGGCCTCCCGCGGCGACCACACACCACACACCCAACCACCTGCCTCAAGGCCGCTCTGACAACACGACTAGCCAACCACGACCTTGAAACTACCTTAAACTACCACTCAATGCATCTAACTCTGTGATTAACATGACACAATAACAGGCTTGATACTTGAAACATAATATACTTGAAACGACAAGAAACTTAGACCACCACGACCTTGAAACTACCTTAAACTACCACTTACACTATACCACCACCACTAAAACTACCACTTAACGCCTCTAACCCGGTGCTTAACATGACACAATATCAGGCTGGGTGATACTTGAGACATAATATACTTGAAACGACATGAAATTTAGGCACCACGACCTTGAAATTACCTTACACTACCACTACCTAACCACTCTACCACCACCACTAAACCAATCATTATCAATATCTATCATATCATACATCGTATCTATCAAACTTATACCACTAAACAACCAACCCGATGCTTAACATGACATAATAACAGGTTCAGTGCTATAATTATACTTGAAACGACAAGAAAAGTTTTAGTTTCACCTCAAACACGGCGTCTTGCTTGAGTAGCTTGGAAGGCACTAAGCATAAGTCACGTGACGCCGCCGCCTACCCACTTGCCGCCAGAAATAATAGTCACGGTGCTTAAGTTATTACATTTACCTAAAAGATTATCACGTTTAAAGTAATGCTTGATTCTTTTATATAGGTTTTTATGTTTAATATGTGTGTATTCCGAGCTTTTCCTCTCATATAAAAGTCGTAAATTGATGATCTGTAGCCTCCATTCCGTCATGTGACTATTAGTTTTCCCTCGGTGAAAAGTAAACAGCAGAAGTGGATACAAGGTAATGAATATTTTTTTAACCCTTTTTCCTTCTCGCAAACTACCATACACATACCACGTCTTTTTCTTTTTATTTATATAAGCTACCTAAATGGAGATTATGGAGCTTTATTAATTAATGTGTGAACTACAAGTAATTACTACGTAGATAACAGTAAAGTCGCCACCTGCAGTCATGTCGCCAGGCGCCATATATTACGAATTATAGCATTACTACTGACTTTATGTGCCACTGAAGATAATACACAGTAGTTTATATCATGACTGTATAATCTGCCCTGTTTCAGCGTTGTTTTATGCTTTGTAGCTGCAAGTATATACGGTTTCAAATTTCACTACGCGTTTTTTTCTTCGGGCGACGACGACAGCGGTACGACACTCAGTAAATAAACACTAGATGGCGACTCTACTGTTGGTAGCCACTTTGTAGATATTTTTGTCATTTGTTCATTTATAGCCCTAATATGACACAGATGAAGTCACAACATGACACAGACTCTCCAGATAGCCCCTTCTAACTTTCCTGAATCATGGATGTAGAAATGTAAGTATTAACGCCACCACACGTCTGTAAACAGAAAAAAAAGTTGTCCTGGCGACTTTACTGTTATCTACGGTAAGAAGGGTACTACACATACATACAACACATAACTACATACAAGGAAGACACATTCACACACATACCTCGTCTTTTTCTTTTTATTTATATAAGCTACATGGAGATTATGGAGCTTTATTAATCAATGTGTGAACTACAAGTAATTACTAAGAAAATTCGTGACTCATATCACTGCCACGTGTCACATCACTAATCAAGAGAAGAAATTATGATGTCAAGTTGATGTCAAGAGATGGACTGCCGAGGTTGACATAGTACATGAAGCTTTAGATAGATCATATTGAAGGAAATATTCTGCCTCCTTGCTCTTGTAATGGAATAAAGGCTATAAAAAAAAGTTTAACAACTCCAAACTTCTAACCTGTAATCAAGCATCGTTAATATGTAGAAGAAACTATATTATGTAGGCAGAGGTATCAGCAGGTCGTATGTCAGTAGCCTATCATTACCCTATTACCTAAGCAGCCTATTAGACTCGCAGCATTTTTGTGTAAGGCTAAAGGAAAAAAATCTTAGATTGTTGCATCAGAGAGGAAAATAAATACCCTTACAAACTTAAAGAAAAAAATAGAGGGACGGTTGAGTATTTTTTTATCTGCATCTCTTCCGGATTCTACCACACTCCAGGCCATTGTTTCTCCTTTCTGAGCTAGAGAACATAAGTACATAAGAAAATAAGAAGCTTCTACAGGCCGTGAGACATACACGTGGTAGTTCCTGTAGAGATTATTTAGCGTCCTCAAGACCTAGCAAGCTTTAAAACATTCTTCCGTGACGACAGATTCTATTTATAGGAAAAAAAAATTGTAAAAGAGCTGGAAAAAAGGGCTGAGCTACTTTTATCATCCTTGCCGCCTCCCCTGAAAAATAAGGAAAAAAGTTTAGCCTTCAAACCTTGTTGTGTGACTCGCGAAAGATTGTGAAAATATTATTATCTTTATTATTATTGTTATTATCATTACTATTTTCATTATTATTATTAATGTTATTATTGTACTCATCATTACTGGTATCATCTTTACCATTATTATATATGTTGACCTTTCTATTACTACTACTACTACTACTACTACTGCTGCTTCTACTACTACATCTACTACTTCTACTACTACCACTACTACTACTACTACTACTACTCTACTACTACTACTACTACTACTACTACTACTACTACTACTACTACTACTACTACTACTACTACTACTACTACTCTACTACTTACTACTATACTACTATACTACTACTACTACTACTACTACTACTACTACTACTACTACTACTACTACTACTACTACTACTACTACTACATACTACTCTACTACTACACTACTACTACTACTACTACTACTACTACTACTACTACTACTACTACTACTACTACTACTACTACTACTACTACTACTACTACTACTACTACTACTACTACTACACTACTACTACTACTACTACTACTACTACTGCTTCTACTACTACATCTACTACTTACTACTACTACTACTACTACTTACTTACTACTACATACTACTACTACTACTACTCACTATACTACTCTACTATTCTATACTACTACTACTACTACTACTACTACTACTACTACTACTACTACTACTCACTACTCTACTACTACTACTACTACTACTACTACTACTACTACTACTACTACTACTCCCTACCATCAACACATTACACGCTGCGATTATACCTCTTGCATTGTGTTTATTTATTTGTTCTTTTCTCGCGTAGCATTCATAATATCAAGTAGAGTGGAAGGTTTTGTTTCATTGTCATTTATTGAGTGCTGCATATAGTCATACTAGTATGTAGATATCTTTTTACCTCTTCTCTTTTCTCTCTCTCTTTTTCTCTCTCTCTCTCTCTCTCTCTCTCTCTCCTCTCTCTTCTCCTCTCTCTCCTCTCTTCTCTCCTCTCTCTCTCTTCTCTCTCCTCCTCTTCTTCTCTCTCTCTCTCTCTCTCTCTCTCTCTCTCTCTCTCTCTCTCTCTCTCTCTCTCTCTCTCTCTCTCTCTTCTCTCTCTCTCTCTCTCTTTTTTGGAAGATAATATACCCCTTCTAGCCTCGAATTTTTCCTTGTTCTGCTTATCCGAACTCCTTGATAGTTTTTAATTCTTTTTGCTTCTCTAATTTGTTTTCTTACATTTTTTCTGGCTCTTCTTTTTGCTCTCTCTTTGCTCTTTTTTGCTCTTACTCTCCTCCAATATGATTTGATTTCATGATATGAGTTAAATAAAAAATCTAACTCATTGTTTTTTTTTCAGGCTTGATCATGAGCATAAATTAAACCATTTGCCATTTTGTTCAACACAGGGGTGGTTATAACTATATGATAATGTGCTTTGAGAATTAAATATCATACAATGCATCTTCTCTTTGCTTCATTACTTTGGGTGACTTGCCAACAACCTCTCTGATCTTATGTGGTTAACTTTTATCTACATCTTCTTTTTTCTTTCTTCTTCTCCTTATTCTTTTTCTTCTTAATAGCAATAGATGTCTTTGGTGGATGCATAATAAGACCCACAAATATATCTTGATAGGGAGTCACCAGGGGCGATCACTCCTATATACTGTACATAACAAACCTGTCATCAGTGGTAAGGGAAGTCTCGGAGCTGCCTGGCTACCCTAAGACACACTCATCCTCATGGTATCCTCAAGTGTTATCAAGGTCACCACATATAGCTCAAGGTGAAGCATATTAACCCCTTGAGACCTATAACGTGATTTCCATTGTACTTTGAGTACCATTAGACAATTTTTAGTGAATATAAGCAATGTTTTATAGATATGACCTGTTTAATATCCTTGTCCACTAACTAATTTGGTATATTCAGTTACTTGTCGTAATTTTATGGCTAACAACAGACACTTTTATATAGCAAAGGAAAGATCTGGGTGTGAAGGGGTTAAGCCATGATGTGCTCCCTTCACAATTCAAATGTTCTACGTGTGTTTATAAGCCATCCACCAGGAAATTATATTGTTGAAACAGCTTTTCTGAATAAGATGAGTTAATCTTTTCACTATGTTAGGAAGTTAGGTATAGGTTAAGTATATGTTAGGTTATGATATAGGTTAGTGTACGATTAGGGCCTCAGAGTCAAGCTTTCCACATAATACATCCATTACGGCAAATCAATGATGACTGTGTACATGACTTGAGATCTTCATGACATTGTAAGCTATATACGGAAGAGCTCATAAATAACCGTATTAGGATATCTGTTTATTTTTTATTTATCAAAACTGTCAGAATCATATCTAAGAATAGTTTTCACCGAAAGAAAAAACATTTTATTCGTTCTATCACCACGTAAGTCCTTACTTCTCGTCACCTGTGTTTAGTTATCCTTCTCTGTCCTTACCGTAGATAACACTCCCAAATGTCCCAGTGGCAAATATTACTTTCGAATTTACAGATGTTCTGGTTGGTCATGTGCTTCATCTTCATTTTGTAACACCCATATATCAAAAGTTAAAACGGTGGCTATCGGATGAGTTGTTACATTTGCGAAAAATTCATCTGTGATATGTATGTTTTAAGAAATGAAACAATAATTCACATTATATTCACCCATTTATGCGATGTACGCTTTATGGTTACCTTGATTAGCGAAAACACCATTATATAACCAAGTATTCACCATTTTACTTCACATTATTTATTCACCCATTTATATTCACCCATTTTATATGTAAGAATGGCCTATTTAACAAGTGAGTCAGCCTTCCTTAAGTACCTATATATTTTTTTCTTTCTGTAAGCGCACTGTGAGCAACGGAAGGCTACGGATATCCCTAAGAATAATCATGGTCTGCATATCCTTTACCGTCAATAACACTATAGTCGCCATTGCACTAATGTCGCCAGGCGCCATATATTACGAATTTTAGCATCACTACAGATTTGTAGGTGTCACTGAAGTAGCGAGCACAGTAATTTATATTATGTATCTGTCTTTAGTGGCAGAAATAAGTCAGTAGTGATGCTCAAATTCGTAATATATGGCGCCTGGGGACATTAGTGCAGTGGCGACTATAATGCTATTGACGGTAGTTAAGATACCGTAGGTGTTATATATGCTCGTATTCGTAGTCACATACCATGATTGCTCGTGTTTGCAACGTAATTGCTATGATTTTGTTCCATTTCTATTCAGTCAAAATTATTCACTTGATCTTATAGCTGCCATGGAAAGTAATAGAGCAATCATACAGTACTCCTATTGCAATAAAAACAGAGCTGGCATAA
>JACEEZ010003894.1:380000-392500 GCA_016584305.1 Chionoecetes opilio
CTGTGTTAATGATTCTAGTATCCTCCACGAGTTGCTTATGTCTTGGATGTTGCTTTGTTACTTGTGTATAAATACTAAATACAGTACATGATGGCGACACAAAAAAAGAGAGAGACAGAGAGAGAACGAGAAACAAAAATTGGGAAATGATAAAGAGAAGACGAAGGAAATACGAGGAAAGAGGAAAGAAGAGGAAAAATACATGATAAGTGATAAGGAAGAGTAAGGAAAATCAGATAAGGAGAAGTATGATGAAGAACAAGAAGAGACAATACGTTATAAAAGGAGAAGGAACAGGAAAAACACTGCATCAGAAAATGAAAAAATATGAAGGAATCCAGGAAAAATGAAAAATTGAAGGAAAAGTAGGAATGGTAGAAGAAAAGAACAAAAAAAAATAGAGAAGGAAAGAAGTAGCAAAGGAGTAAATAAATATAATATAATATAACATAAAAATAAATATAGAAATAATAGGAAGTAGAAGGATAAGGAGGAATGGTAGAAGAAAGGGACCAAACAAATATAGAGAGAGGGGAAAGAAGTAGAAAGGGGCGACGCTGGTGGTAAATAATTGCACTACTACACGTATTTAGAAGAAGAAGAAATATGAAGGAACCCAGGAAAAGTTGAAGGAAAAGAAGGAATGGTAGAAGAAAAGGACCCAAAAAAAAGAAGAATATAGAAGGAAAGAAGCAGAAAGGGGCGACGCTGGTGGTAAATAATTGCACTACTACACGTATTAGAAGAAGAAATATGAAGGAAAAGAAAAATTGAAGAAAAGAAGGAATGGTAAGAAAAAAAATGACCCAAAAAAAGAGAATATAAAAAAAGCAGAAGGGCGCGCGGTAACTAATTGCAGTAATAATAAAAGGAAACCTGCACCAGTAAAAAGATAATATATATAAAGAAACCCAAGAACTAATTGCAGTAATAATAAAAGGAAACCTGCACCAGTAAAAAGATAATATATATAAAGAAACCCAAGAATAATTGCAGTAATAATAAAAGGAAACCTGCACCAGTAAAAAGATAATATATATAAAGAAACCCAAGAATAATTGCAGTAATAATAAAAGGAAACCTGCACCAGTAAAAAGATAATATATATAAAGAAACCCAAGAATAATTGCAGTAATAATAAAAGGAAACCTGCACCAGTAAAAAGATAATATATATAAAGAAACCAAGAAAAATGGTAAGTAGAAGAAAAAGGCGGAATGGTAGAAGAAAAGGACAAAAAAATGTAGAAGGAAAAGGGTGACGGCTGTGGTAAATAATTGCAGTACTACAACAAGAGGTCCGCGAGTCCCCTAAAAGATCAGATCCTTTAACCGGAATAAAGAAATTCTCCACCTGGGCTGCGGCAGGAGCTACGGCTTTGTTGTGTGGTGGGCAGAAGGCGGCAGCGGCGCGGCGGCGGGCAGGTGGAGGGAAAAATGGGGAAAATATATTCGTAAAATCAATATGCGGTCGCCGACAAACTCTTGGACGTGTAGGAATTATTGAAAAAACTAGAATATTTGTCTTTTGTGGTCTAAGTACATCCTAGGTTCTTTGGATTTTTTTTCTCGTCTTTTTCTTGTTAGTTGAAACTTTTGAACGTGTAAGAATTATATAAAAAAATGGAATATTGTCTTTTGTGGTTTAACCCCTTGAGACCCAGAATGTAATTTCCATTGTAATTTGGGTAGCATTAGACAATTTTTAGTGAATATAAGCAATATTTTATAGATATGACCTGTTTAGTATCCTTGTCCACTAGCTAATTTGGTATATTAAGTTACTTTTCCTAATTTTATGGCTAACAACAGATAATTTTATATAGCAAAGGAAAGATCTGGGTGTGAAAGGGTTAATAACGTGGTGATTTCCTTGGATTATATTTACTCTCATCTTTTTCTTGTGAGCTGAGATAAGATACTTTTGTGGGATGTGACTATAATGTCGTGATGGAATTATAAATACGTGTACGTGACGTCAATAACACTATAGTCGCTACTACACTAATGTCACTAGGCGCCATGCATTACAAATTTAAGCATAACTACTGGTTTGTATATGCCACTGAAGAGGCATGCGCAGTATTTTATATTATGTACCTGTCTTTAGTGGCACATACAAATCAGTAGTGATGCTAAAATTCGATAATATATGGCACCTGGCGACATTAGTGCAGTGGCGACTATAGTGTTGTTAACGGTAGTGATTTTGTGTGTAGCTTATGAAGATTTTGAGTGCACGAAAAGAACTAACTACCTTCCTCGCCGCGGCATTGATGGTGTGACTCACTAAATTCATACTAATAGGATTTTTTTATAATCTGCTGACAATAGTAGATTGCCTGAACTCGACTGCCTCTTTTATCCTTTCATTATCATTATCATTACATGTTATTATAATGCTTAGTTTGATTCTCTTATTACTGTTTGCATTCCCATTTAAGTTGTACAAAAACCAATCGTCCTAATTTCACTCTGATTGATATATATGTTAAAAATCCGTCGATTCATCTATTCGACTTAGTTATGATACCTTTCTTGGCTCTAAGACTTATACTTATCTGTGTGTGAAGCCATTTGTGATTCTGGGATGTTCTCAGGATTTCTCATTTTCAAGGATTTTTTCTACTAAATAAGAACATAAGAACATAAGAAAATAATGAAGCTACAAGAGGCTGTTAGACCTACACGTAATATACATATATAGTTCTAACATTCTGGTACTTTACACTACCTACATCCACCTTTCATCCCCATCCATGAAATTATTGTCTCCTTCTAAAACTCCCTATTGACTCCGCACTAACTACCTGATGACTGAGGTCCATTCCAATCATGATATTTCAAAATAATCATGACAATTCCAATAGTCGCAGAGTCTTTGTGTTTTCCTTCCGGTTGTGGAGCACTTGTCATCGTGTTGTGGTGTGTAAATTTCCTATAAGAACGCCAATAGATGCATAAACCCCTCAAGATACGTAATACAATAGATACATAAACAGATAAATAGATACATAAATAATAGGTACATAAACCCCTCAAAATACGTAATACAATAGATACATAAATAGATAATAATGGATACATAAACAATAGATACATAAACACCCCTCAAAATACGTAATACAATAGATACATAAACAATAGATACATAAACAGATAATAATGGATACATAAACAATAGATACATAAACACCACGAAAAATACGTAATACAATAGATTCATAAACAGATAATAATAGATACATAAACAGATAATAATAGATACATAAACAGATAATAATAGATACATAAACAATAGATTCATAAACACCACTCAAAATACGTAATGCAAGGTCGGCACAAATTGTTTACATTTCTATCCACCTTCTGTCACGTTCGATAAAAGGAAAGGAAAGGAAGGAAGAAAGGAAAGAAGGAATGAGAGAAAGAAAGACGGAAGGAAGACAAACACATATGACAAGAAATAAGGACAGCAGGAAGGAAGGAAGGAAGGAAGGAAGGAAGAAGGAAGGAAGGACTGAAAGAAGGATGAGAGAAAGAAACTTGGAAGAAGAAATACTCAGTAATGACAAGAAATAATGATGCGGAAGAAGGACAGGAAGGAAGGAAGGAAGGAATAAAGGGATACAGGTGAAAAGACTGACAATATTTTCTGCCAAGTACTTAATGTAAAATTCAGTAATGACAGTAATAGTCGTGATGGACGGAGATGCGAAATAGTAAGTGATGAGGACAGTAGGAGGAGGAGGAGACACAGCGAGGGACGAGGAGACTTGATAGATAAGATAAATACAGAGAATAATGGTCGAGTGTGGAGTGAGAGAAGGAGGAGGAGGAGAAGGAGGAGGAGGAGAGGAGAGAGGAGGAGGAGGAGGAGAAGGAGGAGGAGGAGGAGGAGGAGGAGGAGTTTGATAAAGATAAGGTAAGCTGATGGAAGGGAGAGAATTATTGCGTGAAGTGAAAAAAAATGGTAGTGATTAGAAAGATAAGGAGGAGGAAGAGGAAGAAGGAAGAAGGAAGAAGAGGAAGATGATAAGGGTAAGCTGTACAATTTGGAATTATGCGTGAGTGAAAAAAAATGAAGTGTTAGAAGTAAGAGGAGAGAAGAGAAGTAGAAGAGAACATGATGTGGATATAACTACCATTTGGTCATATTATGGTCGAAAGTAAAATGATGGGTATGTGGAAATCAGTTAAATTCCATGCATGTTAGTTCTTCTCTTGTGTTATTCTGAGATATGGTTATGAAATAGGTAGAATCGGGGCACGTGAAGAGCTTCCTTGTGTTATCTTATGTGGCGGCTGAGAGGCTGTTGTTGTTGTTGTTGTGGTGGGTGGTGGTGGTGGTTGGTGATAGTGGTGGTGGTGATGGTGGTGGTGGTGGTTGGTGGTGGTGGTGGTGGTGGTGGTGGTGGTGTGGTGGTGGTGGTGGTGGTGGTTGGTAATAGTGGCTTTGGTGGTGATAATGGTGGTGGTGGTTATGGTGATGGTGGTTATGGTGGTGGTGGGTGGTGGTGATGGTGGTGGCGTTGGTGGTTATGGTGGTGGTGGTGGTTATGGTGAGCCTCGAGCCTATGCCTACATAACCTATTACACTATACCTCTTGTCCATGTTTTCATCATACATTACAGTGCCTTCCCAACATAAACATGATATAGATATGGTTTTCTCACCACAATGTGTGATCAAAGGAGGAAAACAAATATTTGACTGACTTCTTTGCCCCCTTTTTGTCCCCCACGCCCTTTTATTTTCTTGTGCTTGTTAAGAGTAATGAAACAGCCCATTAGTGTCACCTTTTCCCGGGCGTGTTTCAATTCTTGGAGGCGTCGTGGTCAATGTTCCCGAATTTTACGACGTTCCGGTAATTAGTTTCGGTGTCGTAAACATGCACCTCCTGGAACCACGGTAGTGGTGGTGGTGGTGGTGGTGGTGAGTGGTGGTGGTGGTGGTGGTGGTGGTGGTGGTGGTGGCAGTGGTGGTGGTGGTGGTGTGGTGGTGGTGGTGGGTGGTGGTGGTGTGTGGTGTGGTGGTGGTGGTGTGGGTGGGTGGTGGTGGTGGTGGTGGTGGTGGTGGTGGTGTGTGGTGGTCATGTGGTGGTGGTGGTGAGGTGGTGGTGGGTGGTGGTGGTGGTGGTGGTGGTGGTGGTGGTGGTGGTAGTGGTGGTGGTGGTGGTGGTGGTGGTGGTGGTTGTGGTGGTGGTGGTGGTGGTGGTGGTGGTGGTGAGGGGAAGGAGTAAGGGGAAGGAGGGAGGGAGGGGTCACCTGGTTCAGTGTTCCCCTCTTACCTCCCCTCACCTGCTCCTTACACCTGTCTCTCCCTCCTTCCCTTTTTTCCTCTCCCTTGTTTCAGTTTCTGAAGACCATTTCCTTCCTTGCCACCTCCTCTGTTCTTAAAAACCTTCTTCTTCCTCTTCCTCTTTCCCTTCCTTCCCTTGAAAACCTTCTTCTTCCTCTTCTTCCTTCCCTTTCCTTCATCATTGTTTCAGTTTCTTTTGACCATTGCCACCTCCTCTGTTCTTAAAAACCTTCTTCTTCCTCTTCCTCTTTCCCTTCCTTCCCTTGAAAACCTTCTTCTTCCTCTTCTCCTTCCCTTTCCTTCATCATTGTTTCAGTTTTCTTAAGTCCATTTCCTTCCTTGCCACCTCCTCAGTGTTCTTAAAAACCTTCTTCTTCCTCCCCCACCTCATACCTCACAGACCACCAGGGGCGTGCAATGTACTCTTTGGGTCTATAATGAGTCATTACGGCAAGCTCATCAATATTACAACATACATGCGTTTCTTAATTGCTCTGAGTTCGAGGGGTTGGCGAGGCGTGGTGGTGGATGCAGGTGTTCTGAGGTGTTCTGAGGTGTTCTGAGGTGTTCTGAGGTGTTCTGAGGCGTTCTGAGGTGTTCTGAGGTGTTCTGAGGCGTTCTGAGGTGTTCTGAAGAGTTCTAAGGTGTTCTGAGGTGTTCTGAGGTGTTCTGAGGTGTTCTGAGGCGTTCTGAGGTGTTCTGAAGAGTTCTAAGGTGTTCTGAGGTGTTCTGAGGTGTTCTGAGGTGTTCTGAGGTGTTCTGAGGCGTTCTGAGGTGTTTTGAGGCGTTCTGAGGTGTTCTGAAGTGTTATGAGGTGTTCTGAGGTGTTCTGAGGCGTTCTGAGGCGTTCTGAGGCGTTCTGAGGTGTTCTGAGGTTTTCTGAGGTGTTCTGAGGTGATCTAAGGTGTTCTGAGGTGTTCTGAGGCGTTCTGAGGTGTTCTGAGGTGTTCGCCCTGACGCTGTACTCTTCACTCCTCCTCCATAATACAACGTAGCGTAATGGAGTGCCTGGATAACGTAAAGCTTTAGGAGAACATTGGAATTGCTTAGTATTCACCATTACTTTGCCTTGTGTGGTGGTGTGTTGGTGTGCTTGCTTTCGTTCGTGTGTGTGTGTGGGGGGGTGTTGTGTGTTTGTGTGTGTGTAGCGGGGGGTTGTGTGTTTGTGTGTATGTGTGTGTGGGGGGAGATTTGTGTGTATGTGTGTGTGTGTGGGGGGGTATTTGTGTGTATGTGTGTGTGGGGGTATTTGTGTGTATGTGTGTGTGTTATTTACCCATGGTCTTATCCACGCGAGTTAGACGTGTGTGTGTGTGTGTGTGTGTTTATTTCTTCTATTGGACAAAATATCATGCAGTATAAACACAACAGCAGAATAAATATGCACTTAATCCTAGGATCTCTCTCTCTCTCTCTCTCTCTCTTCCTCTCTTCTCTCTCTCACTCTCTCTCTTCTTCTCTCTCTCTCTCTCTCTCTTCTCTCTCTCTCTCTCTCTCTCTCTCTCTCTCTCTCTCTCTCTCTCTCTCTCTCTCTCTCTCTCTATCTATCTATCTATCTATCTATCTATCTGAGGCATATTACGAACACTTGTCACCCGGAAGAAGGAACTAACGAAGGATTTTGTTATTCCTCAGCAAGTGTCTAGTAAAGGAGCAGTGACCTACAGTGCTTCAAACCGTGGCACTGTTTATTATCATTTCATCGTTATCGAAAAAAGAAGAGGTGTATTTGCATTGCTAACTAATATGAATAAGGAAGGAGTACACTTCTAATGGGTCAATTATGAACTCAACATAACATGAACAAACATATGAACTCAAAATCGGTAATGATAAAGTAGTGAAAAAAGCGATAGTTTAAGGTAAGAGGTTAGGAACTATTAATGGATCAATATATGAACTCAAAATCGGTAATGAATAAGTAGTGAAAAAAAGCGATAGTTTAACAGGTTAGGAACTATGATGTCCCTTTAACAGGTTAGGAACTATGATGTCCCAGGAATTAACACTACTTTCTCTATCATTACGTTGCTCTTTTCTTACCTTTCCTCTTCGAAAACAATGCTATTAGTATTATAAAAGATGAGAAAAATTCCTATTCAATAGTATATATAACCTAAAAATGGTAAACGCAATCTAACATGTATAATTTCTAGTATACGGCTAGTTAACTGCTATCCAAGGCGTTTTTCATCGTGTATGTCATTTAATTTTAGAGTCCTGTTCTACCAATGGCTGCACTTCATGTCTAAGCTATCCTTATTAGTACCCTAGATGTTTTAAGTGAAATTAGGGCTTTGAAAGTAGACATTAAGTGCAATTCCATGTATTTCGTATTCAGTTAAGTGACTTTAATTCCCAGAGTTTTCATGTATGTGTGTTAACTGTGTTTGTTTTTGTTTCATTAGTTTGTCTTGTCCTCCTTCCTCACGGTGGATTCATTGCTATTTGTTCCCTGTCCATTATTTGCCTCTGGTCCCTCATTACTATTATTTATAGACCATCAAATTGAACTAATATAGGTTGCTACAATATTTCGATGACAATTATTTGCTAATACAACATTCTTTTTCCACCTCCTCCCATTTCTTTTCTCCTCTTCTTCCTCCTCCTCCTCCTTCTTCTCCTCTTTCTCTTCCTCCACTTCCTCATCCTCCTTGTTCCCCCAATTCCCACTATCATCGCCTTAATCATCATTGTTGTTGTTATCAGTGCCCATGTGATACTTCCCATCGTTGGCAAAACTGTTCCCTTTTCTTGACAGTAGTTTGTGTTCACCACGTGGCAGGAAGGCAGGGAGGGAGGGAGGAAGGGAAGGAGGGAGAGAGAGAAAGAGAAAGAGAGGGGGAGGGAGGGAGCATTTTTAGGCCCTTGAAAACTGATAAAAGGTTGTGCTGAAAATATTCGTATTCCACCCTTTATCTCGGCTAGTCTGAGATTCATCTCTGTTCTTTCTGTTCTTTTCCCTCAGCTTTGACCTTTAACAATTATACTATATCTTTATCTTTATGTATTCATATATATACATATATATATATATATATATATATATATATATATATATATATATATATATATATATATATATATATATATATATATATATATATATATTTATTCATTTATATATACGAATATATAAACATGAGAGAGAGAGAGAGAGAGAGAGAGAGAGAGAGAGAGAGAGAGAGAGAGAGAGAGAGAGAGAGAGAGAGAGAGAGAGAGAGAGAGAGAGAGAGAGAGAGGAGAGAGAGAGAGAGAGAGAGAGAGAGAGAGAAGAGAGAGATTATTATTGCTATGTAATACTATATAGTACAAGTACATAATACTAAATGCTACATAACCTAGTAAGGGGAAGACCGTGCAATGGCTGCTGTGCAATGAAGGCTGCAATGAGACCGTGAGAGTAATAGTCAAATACGAGTATAATACTAACAAGAGAATGTAATCTATGGAGGCATTTAATCAGCAAAGTGAGAAGAGGCGTCAGAATAAAGATAGAGGAACTGAAGCAACTTTTTGGCAGCTTGAGACATGAACCCCTTGAGGCCCAGATCGTACTTTTCATTATAATTTGACTACCATTAGACTATTTTAAACAATATAAGCAAAGTTTTATAGATATGACTTATTTAGTATCCTCGTCCACTATCTTATCTTGTATATTAAGTTCCTTTTTTTATCTTATGGCTAACAACAGACAATTTAATATAGCAAAGGAAAGATCTGGGTGTGAAGGGTTAAGGGACAGTGAAAGGAGGAGAAACGTATCAGGTGAATAGCCTTTCCATGTCTATAATGAATAATGAGGCAGGTGTGAAGGCTTCCTTGTATAATATTATGAGTTTCAGAAATGTAGGGTCAAGTTAAACCACAAGATTTTAATATTATGTACATGTAAATAACTAATATTATTTATAACTTAATTACTATATGAAGCTCGTTAAAAATCATGTGGTATGGAGAGAGAGAGAGAGAGAGAGAGAGAGAGAGAGAGAGAGAGAGAGAAGAGAGGAAGAGAGAGAGAGAGAGAGAGGAGAGAGAGAGAGAGAGAGAGAGAGGAGAGAGAGAAGAAGAGAGAGAGAGAGAGAGAGAGAGAGAGAGAGAGAGAGAGAGAGAGAGAGAGAGAGAGAGAGAGAGAGAGAGAGAGAGAGAGAGAGAGAAACAGAGAGAGACAGAGACAGAAACAGAGAGAGACAGAGACAGAAACAGAGAGAGACAGACAGAAACAGAGAGAGACAGAGACAGAAACAGAGAGAGACAGAGACAGAAACAGAGAGAGACAGAGACAGAAACAGAGAGAGACAGAGACAGAAACAGAGAGAGACAGAGACAGAAACAGAGAGAGACAGAGACAGAAACAGAAAGAGACAGAGACAGAAACAGAGAGAGACAGAAACAGAAACAGAGAGAGACAGAGACAGAAACAGAGAGAGACAGAGACAGAAACAGAGAGAGACAGAGACAGAAACAGAGAGAGACAGAGACAGAAACAGAGAGAGACAGAGACAGAAGCAGAGAGAGACAGAGACAGAAACAGAGAGAGACAGAGACAGAAACAGAGAGAGACAGAGACAGAAACAGAGAGAGACAGAGACAGAAACAGAGAGAGACAGAGACAGAAACAAAGAGAGACAGAAACAGAGAGAGACAGAGACAGAAACAGAGAGAGACAGAGACAGAAACAGAGAGACAGAGACAGAAACAGAGAGAGACAGAGACAGAAACAGAGAGAGACAGAGACAGAAACAGAGAGAGACAGAGACAGAAACAGAGAGAGACAGAGACAGAAACAGAGAGAGACAGAGACAGAAACAGAGAGACAGAGACAGAAACAGAGAGAGACAGAGACAGAAACAGAGAGAGACAGAGACAGAAACAGAGAGAGACAGAGACAGAAACAGAGAGAGACAGAGAGAGAGACAGACAGACAGACAGACAGAGACAGAGAGAGAGAGAGACAGACAGAAACAAAGACAGAGACATACGTAGAGACAGACAGAAGAAAAAATAACAATTCCACATAGGTAAGAGCATAACAGTGGCGCCAGTTAAGCCTAAGAACCAGCGATGCAGAGGTGGAGGTTGACGCAGAGGTGGCAGTGGCGGTGGGCTGAGTCATGCCATGCTATCTATCGAGCGTCCGCAAGGTGAGACTGGCCCCGATGTCGACACACGCTTGGACGCTGGTTTGTTTATGTTTCAATTGGAGTTCCGGCGGCCGTCTTGTCTGGGGCTGAGGAACACGGGGGCATCGCGAGGAGACATGTCCATCTCCCTCCCCGCCTTGAGTAACAACACGGAGGAGGACACCAGAATGCTAAACCAACCTGGATAGTTTGACCAGCCGATAAACGCGTCTGTCAGAGAGAGAGAGAGAGAGAGAGAGAGAGAGAGAGAGAGAGAGAGAGAGAGAGAGAGAGAGAGAGAGAGAGAGAGAGAGAGAGAGAGAGAGAGAGAGAAGAGAGAGGGATAGAAAGAGAGAGAGAGAAAAAAAGATAGAGATAGACAGAGGGAGAGAGAGAATGAGTGAGTGAATGAGAGAGATAGAAAAAGAGAGAAAGCGAGAGCGAATAACTACAGGTAAATATTATGAGGTGTTGAAGAAACATAATCATTATATGCTCATTGCTCATGCTTTCATCAGTAGGTTTTTCTAGCGACAGAATGACAACCATCGTTTATCCTATCCCATTAACCTATGAAACATCCACTTGCTTAGTTTGTTGATAACTTAACAATGAAGGTAAACAAACATTGAGTTTTGAGGAGAATGCTATCATGTCATGGTTGATAAGCTCATGTGAAAGGTCGCGTCAATACCTTGTTCATTAAAGGCAAGAATTGTAGAAGAAGAAAAATATAAACAATCTGATATGTAAAAAGGAATCTGCAACTATTCATAAATTAAGTTGGCTATTCTCACTTCTATTTTTTTTTTATCATTATCGAAATTCGGCTTCTTTGTGAACCAAGGCAAATGTACAGTTGAATGTAAAAGCTTTTAAAAGATCGTTTATCGTATAATCGTATTCCAAAAGCTAACGTCCCAATATGCATAACTTCTACGTTGTTTTGAACCATTAACCCCTTGAGACCCAGAACGTAATTTCCATTGTAATTTGGGTACCATTAGACGATTTTTAGTAGATATATGCAATGTTTTATAGCTACGACCTGTTTAGTATCCTTGACCACTAACTAATTTGGTATATTCAGTTACTTTTCGTAATTTTATGGCTCGACACCAGACCATTTTTTATAGCAAAGGAAATATCTGGGCGTGAAGGGATTAAAGATACATAAAATAGCTGCTAATAAGGAATATCAAATTATACATAACCTATGGTAGCCTTGAGGTGTGTCTTATATCCTACATCCATTTCGACAGTCTCACCACTACGACACGAGCACTCATACAGATTCGACGTCGCACTCGACCTGGCCAGGTTAAATGCCTGCACGTGTAGGGTAAATACATACATAGTTAGTTAGTTAGTTTATTGACCACACAATTACATTATATCGATATCATAAACGTAAGACACATAAAAGTAAAATACATTTCTTATACATTATATAAGTAGTAGGTGCTAACTGTAGTCCAACCTAATGCCAGGAATCATTTAATTACCTCTCTGAAAATAAATATGCTTAACCACTTTCACGCCCAGATTATTTTGCTATATAAAATCGTCTGTTGTTAACTATGAAACTACAAAAACGAACTGAATATACCAAATTGCCTAGTGGACAAGGATACTAAACAGGTCATATCTATAAAATATTGATTATATTCACCAAAAATCGTCTAATGGCACCCAAATTACAATGGAAATTACGTTCTGGGTCTCAAGGGGTTAACATTAAAAAGAAGGTGTGCACTACAAAATACGCAAACTAAAAAAACAAAACATACATACATACATACATACATCTGGTCACTGTAATGTCGCTGGTGCCTTTATATCCGAATGCTGGACAATTCTCGAACCGCAGTTATACATTTGTTACGAGGGAGACGATGCAGACTCAAAAGTTACAGATATTGAGTACAGGGGAGAAGGGGAGGGGGGGAAGGGGAAATGGGGGAGGGGGAAAGGGGGGAAGGGGGTAAAAGTGACTGTCCTTTCATCCAACTTTCATCCAAGGCTACAACTTTTCTGTGTTTCCCTTTCTTCCATATCGTGTCTTTCCTG
>JACEEZ010003894.1:395000-405000 GCA_016584305.1 Chionoecetes opilio
CCACGAATGATGTGTACTGTATATTATTATTTTTTTTGTTTGTTTCACTGCAGGATCATTACTTTTCCTTTTTTTTTGGGTCAGTTGTTCATGGTGTCTTGGTGTGATAGCGGCGTGATCAGCGTATTAGTTCGGGCCACAACGTCGCTCGTAAGATTTCATTGTTAACACTCCTCTCCATCATTACCGAAGCCGTGTCTTAAGTTATCATACCTCTACCCTCAAATAAATAAATATATATATAAATAAATCCCTTAACAAATTTTTTAGTAACTTGTGGGATTGAGAGAAAGATCATTTTAAGTATTGATCAATATTTGGTCAACAAAATGAGAGTTATGCTGATTACCTTATGGCATGAAATAAAGTTACATTCAAGACAAAAGATTCACAAGGCTACAAAGTAAACAATATCCCCACGTATCCAACACAAGATTTTGGCGACACTCTCCATTTAGTAGGAATAAACACTATTATTTTCAATGTTTAGCAGTGATCTTATTGTATGGCAAATCCTGATGATGGTCGCGGCGGCGGGCCATTGGTCAACTCGGGACCCCGTGGGAAAAAGGTAACCGGAATAGGGGCTCCGGATGGGTACAAAATGGCGGCCAGGTACCTCGGTTCCCACGGTGTGCCCATCATGAGACCCAGCAAATGGCGGCTCCTCATGACTCCTAATGGCCGCCGCCCCATGCAGGGAGTCATGCACGCCCGCACGCCCGATAAATAGGTGACTTCTCCCACCTTCTTCTTCTTCTTCGTCTTCTTCTTGTGACCTTTGTCGTTTATTAGTATCGCTTCATAGGTCCTCTTCAACTTCGTCTCCTTACTAAACAAATTGTTCAACTCTTCCCTTGGTTATTTCACCTGGGATACTCAAACATTTTTATTAGTTTTTATTCGTTTTTTATTAGTTTTCATTAGTACCAAAATATAAACATGAACTCTTTCGCTCATGACTTGTGTCTTTCCCGAGTGGCATACAAGTGATGTACCTCAAGGAGTGATTGTCAAAATGGCTCCTGTTGGTGGTCCCGCCCCTTCCTCGTGGCAGGGGTGTTGGGGTATGGGTGGGGCCACTGATGGGACCCCTTTGTAGAGGCCCCATAGGTGGTTGTGACAGGTATACCCACGCGTCCCTCCCGCCCCTTCTCTTTGTATTTCCCTTCCCTTTCTCTCTCTCTCTCTCTCTCTCTCTCTCTCTCTCTCTCTCTCTCTCTCTCTCTCTCTCTCTCTCTCTCTCTCTCTCTCTCTCTCTCTCTCTCTCTCTCTCTCTTCTCTCTCTCTCTCTCTCTCTCTCTCTCTCTCTTCTCTCTCTCTCTCTCTCTCTCTCTCTCTCTCTCTCTCTCTCTCTCTCTCTCTCTCTCTCTCTCTCTCTTCTCTCTCTCTCTCTCTCTCTCTCTCTCTCTCTCTCTCTCTCTCTCTCTCTCTCTCTCTCTCTCTCTCTCTCTCTCTCTCTCTCTTTCTCTCTTACTCTCTCTCTCTCAATGTCTTCGAAGAGAAATTTGTTTCCAAAATGAGCTCTACAAAATGTTAGATCAATGAAAGAGATAGACAAAATGTTTCTGATACAAAATTGTGTATGGATTACGTCAAATTTTATGCTATTAGTTTCATGATGAATTCCGTAGAGTTTGACTTCCGTTTATATAAATTTACTATAATATTGTTGACACTAAGATAATTATGTGTATTCTATTGCTATTAAGTTTTTGCTCCTGAAAGGTTTGAGTTGTTTTTTATTCAATGAGAGTATTAAGAGGAAGTAGAAGAGGAGGAGGGGGAGGAGGAGGAATAGGAGGGGGAGCAGGAAGAATAGGAGGGGGAGGAGGAAGAAGAGGAGGGGGAGGAGGAAGAAGAGGAGGGGGAGGAGGAAGAGGAGGGGGAGGAGGAGGAAGAAGAGGGGGAGGAGGAAGAAGAGGGGGAGGAGAAAGAGGAGAAGGAAGAGGAGGAGGCTGGGGAGAACTCAACTCAAGAAAACTTAAAGGAGTACAGTAGTTCCAGAGACACCAAAATCCTCATCTCTGCCTAGTAAGGAAAATATGAGATTATAATAACATTGTATACATCTATGAGAAGTGATCTAGTCATGCTGAGACGTAAAAGAGACTCGGATGGTGACAAGAGATTATTTATTTGAGTTTATCCAAAGATGTATCCGAGAATGGGAGGCTTGAGTGATGGTGTATTTGAGATAGAGTGAAGGTAGTGCTTCTGAGCGTCTGAAAGGGAGAGATAAAAGACACATAGAAGAAAAGGCAACGAAAAAAAGAAAGCGAGATGAAAAAAACAACACAAACCTTTGTCTTCACTAAGTACTTGACTCTGTTTTCTTATTCCTCGTGTCAGCTTTCTCTCATTCCTGTTTTACTTTATTCTTGTTCTTCATTCTTTTTATTTCTTTTGATTCTTTACTTGCATTCATTTTATTTCATTCCTTCATTCTTCATTCCTTCTGCATTCTTAAAAAAATTCTCTCATTATTTCATTCATTTTACGTCATTCATTTTCTCTATTCTCCTGTTTTCCTTCATTCCTGTTTTGCTTCATTTTTTTTCTTCATTCTTCTAATTTCTTTTGAATCATTACTTTCATTCTTTGTACTCCATTCATTCTTTCTTCATTCTTTCTTCATTATTTTATTTTATTTCCTCTCATTTTTCATTCTTTTCACGTCATTCATTTTCTTCATTCTCCTGTTCTCCCTTCATTCCTGTTACTTCACCTGGTCGGTCTTGCTGCATCCACCCAACCAACCCATTTGACTATCGAAAATCCACCTAAAATCTGCCTTAAATCTGCCTTACTCTGCACCAGGCGAGACTAAATGACGTATAGGTGTGGCAGGCGAGGTGTCAAACAGTGTAGCCGCGTGCATGATTCGTGTTGTCCTGTGCCCCCCTTGTCCCCCTCCTATGCGGCGTCGTGTCCCCCTCCCCCTACCCACAATCCCACACTATCCCTACCCACCCCCCACACTACCCCTACCCACCCACCCCCCCATTCTACCTGGTGGTGGTATACAGGAAGCGTCTCTCACCTTTGGAGGGTCGAGTCCACAGGTTATGTCCTTGGCGATATACAAATGAGTTCCTTGCACCTGTCTATTTTCTATTTTTATTCTATTTATTCTTATTCTATATATGCTTTTTATCATAATTTTTGTATTTATATCTATTACTACCTTGCTATTTTTCTCCTTTTTATTATTACTATTATTATTACTGAAATTTAATATCGGGAGTTGTTGATTGCTTGCTATATTTTTTTTTTTTTTTTTTTTGTAAATTGGCGAAATACAAATGAGTTATACATGTTCTTCTATTTTTCCACTTTTTATGCATTATTATTGAAACCTTAATATTGGGAGTCGTTGATTGTTTGTGTGTGTGTGTGTGTGTGTGTGTGTGTGTGTGTGTGTGTGTGTGTGTGTGTGTGTGTATGTAAAGCTATGTAAGCAGCTTGAAATTTACAGCAGAGAATGATATTATTCGGGCTATATATTTAAGGTACTTACGATGTGATTAGTATTGAAACAATTAATCACTTGAGGGATATATTTGTTTTATTGATCTATTTTCTATAATGCAATCAAAGAACAATTGAGACACTTTCGAGGCTTTTATTGAATGTGGGAGAGAGAAAAAAGTTGACAAATATAGGCAAGTACGGTGATTTTTTTTTTTTTTTATCTTAAAGGACTGGCCAAGGACACAAAAAACAGTAACAAAAAGTCCGCTATAGCCGCCAGTCCCTATAAAGAAGACATAAAGAGATTGCAGAAAGGGGGATGGGCTAATTTAGTTCAGGAGACGTCTTGACACTCCTCTCTTGAAATAATTAAATGTTTAAATTGTGTCTCCATCTACGTCGTATTGACACCCACGTCCCACCAATGTCCACAGACTTTAACTAACTCACGGCTTCGGTTACTTTTTCTTTCCTTCTCTGCGATTTTCTGACTTATGGCATTTCTGAGTGTCTTGTAAACCTCTGATAGCATTTTCTACCTCTACCAAAACCACAGGTGATGTTCAGATTTACGTATGTACTCATATTTTAATGGTCAAATAACATCTTCGTCATTCTTTCATCATTTGCGATTTCCTGATTTGTGTTTTGTGCGGCCTTTCTGAGTGTCTTGTAAACCTCTGATATAATTTTCTACTTCTACCAAAACCACAGTGCCGTTCATACTTACATTATGTACTCGTATTTCAATGGTCAAATAGCATGTTCGTCATACCTAGCCTGTCTTGATGTCTGTCATGCTTGCTTCCAGGTCTGGCAGGAACACACATCCATCATTGTCCCTCGAAAACATTTTTTTATACCTTGAACTCCTGTGGTGAAATACTGTTTTGTTTTTCAGTTTTGATCCATTCCAATAGGCGATAAATCATGTGTCATTGTAAATATTCGGTTGTATTATGTGTATTATTATTATGTTTGTTGTTAGTTTTTATGTTTGTTTATTAGGTTAAGATATCAGTCATCTATTCATTCATACATCTCTTTCGATATTAAGGCAATCATTTTTTATTTACTGCCTGCATCTCCATTGGTTATTTTTTTCGACAGTTTGACTCTATTTTGTTTTCATGTCTGTTTGTTTATTTCGTTAGAATATCCGAGACTTATTCATTCATGCATCGCTTTCGGTATCCATGTAATTATTTTTTTCATTTGCCTGTCCTTTGATTAATTTTTTCTACAGTTTGACTCTACTTTGTTTTCCTATCTGTTTGTTTATTTCGTTAGGATATTCGTAATTTATTCCTTCATGCATCCATTTAGATATTAACGCATCCATTTTCTTTTCATATGCCTGGCCTTGATAAAAATAAAAATTCTACAGTTTTATTCCTGTTATTATATATTCATTTAGTATCCTATATTTATTTATTCTTGTTATTATTATTTATTTCAACTGATTGATATGTACACTGCATCATTATATATTGGCAACATATTAACGCAACCATATTTTTTTCATTTGCATGTCACTGATACATTGTTTCTACAGTTTTATTGATGTCATTATCTATTCATTTATTATCCTGTTATTATTCATTCCTGTTATTATTGTTATTATTATTTATTCCTACTGATTGATATATACCTGCATCATTATCTATTGACTTATATAACAGCACCACGTTTCTGTGCTGACGGCTGGGCAGCATAACAGTTAACCCATGACCCAAACGTAATTGCATGTATTGGCTCCATTAGCTATTTAGGACATAACGAATTTTATAGTAATTGACCTGTTTAGTTACCTTGTGACTAAGCAGATTTGTAATATGACTGTTTCGTACCCTTTTTGTACAATACAATTTGTATATCAAGGAGTTTCCGTAATTGTTAGTGGCCTAACAACAACAATTATCACAGCACAAGGAAAATCGCAAGGGGTAATCACCTCCACTGCAGCCACCACACACACACACACACACACACACACACACACACACACACACACACACACAAAGCTTAAAGGTGGTCTGACGGTATCCCTTGATCGTATATGCGTTGCGATGCGAACTCTGAAACTGTACAGTACTTCAGTATATCATCTATTGGTTTCTGGATATTATTATTGGGTCTTGCGTGTACTAGAAAGGATAGTTTTGGAGGAATTATTGAGGTATGAAATGTTAAAACTCACTGAAATTATGCGTGCGTCATACAAAAACTCACTTAAATTATGCGTGTGTCATCCAAAAACCACTTAAATTATTCGTGTGTCATCCAAAAACACTTAAATTATGCGTGTGTCATCCAAAAACCACTTAAATTATGCGTGTGTCATCCAAAAACCACTTAAATTATGCGTGTGTCATCCAAAAACAACTTAAATTATGCGTGTGTTCATCCCAAAACACTTAAATATCGTGTGTCATCCAAAAACCACTTAAATTATGCGTGTGTCATCCCAAAACCACTTAAATCATGCGTGTGTCATCCAAAAACCACTTAAAGTATGCGTGTGTCATCCAAAAACCACTTAAATTATGCGTGTGTCATCCAAAAACCACTTAAATTATGCGTGTGTCATCCAAAAACCACTTAAATTATGCGTGTGTCATCCAAAAACCACTTAAAGTATGCGTGTGTCATCCAAAAACCACTTAAATTATGCGTGTGTCATCCCAAAACCACTTAAATTATGCGTGTGTCATCCCAAAACCACTTAAATTATTCGTGTGTCATCCAAAAACCACTTAAATTATGCGTGTGTCATCCAAAAAACCATTTAAATTATGCGTGTGTCATCAAAAAACCTTTAATTATGCTGTGTGTCATCCAAAAACCATTAAATTATTCGTGTGTCATCCAAAAACCACTTAAATTATGTCGTGTGTCATCCAAAAACCACTTAAATTATGCGTGTGTTCATCCCAAAAACCACTTAAATTATGCGTGTGTCATCCAAAAACCACTTAAATTATGCGTGTGTCATCCAAAAACCACTTAAATTATGCGTGTGTCATCCAAAAACCACTTAAATTATGCGTGTGTCATCCAAAAACCACTTAAATTATGCGTGTGTCATCCAAAAACCACTTAAATTGTGCGTGTCATCCAAAAACCACTGAAATTATGCGTGTGTCATCCAAAAATCAAGTAATGGATGAAATTGGTATCACTAGGTAAAGGGAAGGGTATTTGGGGTTCAGGCAGCCAGAGATGAAATTCATAATAATTGTTTTAAATATTATAAGTATGTGCTTCACTTATCTCAAGCTACAGGCCTTTAACACAGGCGAAGAATGCATACCTGTGCTTCATTGGTTCCGCTGGATGCACATGTCTCTTTTGTCTCTCATTGGTTGTTAGTTGTTAGTTTCATTGTTAGTTACATTAGTTGTTAGTTTCATTGTTAGTTCCATCAGTTGTTAGTATTGCTAGTTTCATTGTTCGTTCCATCAGTTGTTAGTATTGTAAGTTTCATTGTTAGTTCCATCAGTTTTTAGTAGTGTAAGACTGTAAGTTTCATTGTTAGTTCCATCAGTTGTTAGTATTATAAGTTTCATTGTTAGTTCCATCAGTTGTTAGTATTGTTAGTTTCATTATTAGTTCCATCAGTTGTTAGTATTGTAAGTTTCATTGTTAGTTCCATCAGTTGTTAGTATTGTTAGTTTCATTGTTAGTTCCATCAGTTGTTAGTATTGCTAGTTTCATTGTTAGTTCCATCAATTGTTAGTATTGTAAGTTGCATTATTAGTTTCATTAGTTGTTAGTATTGTAAGTTGCATTATTAGTTCCATCAGTTGTTAGTATTGTAAGTTTCATTGTTAGTTCCATCAGTTGTTAGTATTATAAATTTCATTGTTAGTTCCATCAGTTGTTAGTATTGTAAGTTTCATTGTTAGTTCCATCAGTTGTTAGTATTGTAAGTTTCATTATTAGTTCCATCAGTTGTTAGTATTGCTAGTTTCATTGTTCGTTTCATCAGTTGTTAGTATTGTAAGTTTCATTGTTAGTTTCATCAGTTGTTAGTATTGTAAGTTTCATTGTTAGTTCCATCAGTTGTTAGTATTGTAAGTTTCATTGTTAGTTTCATTAGTTGTTAGTTTCATTGTTAGTTTCATCAGTTGTTAGTATTGTAAGTTTCATTGTTAGTTCCATCAGTTGTTAGTATTGTTAGTTTCATTGTTAGTTCCATCAGTTGTTAGTATTGTAAGTTTCATTGTTAATTCCATCAGTTGTTGGTATTGTAAGTTTCATTATTAGTTCCATCAGTTGTTAGTATTGTAAGCTTCATTATTAGTTCCATCAGTTGTTAGTATTGCTAGTTTCATTGTTAGTTCCATCAGTTGTTAGTATTGTAAGCTTCATTATTAGTTCCAT
This sequence comes from Chionoecetes opilio, assembly GCA_016584305.1. Taxonomy (NCBI): domain Eukaryota; kingdom Metazoa; phylum Arthropoda; class Malacostraca; order Decapoda; family Majidae; genus Chionoecetes; species Chionoecetes opilio. Next base: position 402,861 of record JACEEZ010003894.1, read on the forward strand.
CAGTTGTTAGTATTGCTAGTTTCATTGTTAGTTCCATCAGTTGTTAGTATTGTAAGCTTCATTATTAGTTCCATCAGTTGTTAGTATTGCTAGTTTCATTGTTAGTTCCATCAGTTGTTGGTATTGTAAGTTTCATTATTAGTTCCATCAGTTGTTAGTTGTTAGGTTAATTGTTATTCAGTAGTTGTTTTAATGAACCGGATTTTTTTTTTTAAGTATCAGAATACAATTTCGAGCTCTTTAAAAGTGATACAGGCATGAGAGGCAAGACGAGTGTTGACGTGTAACTAAAGTAATTCTTAAACCTACACAATGCCACCACATTTACCACAAGTCTGCCCGCCAATCATTGTCATCACGTTCTTCCACTCGCCGCGGCTGTTGAAGTGGAAGACTAGTAATGAGTGACATGTCTGACTGGTGGACACGACTTAGGAAGCAGGGAATAAACAGTGGAGGAAGAGGAGAAGAGATGATAGGAAGAAGAGGAAGAGAAGAAAGAGAAGAGAATGAGAGGAGAAGAAGAAGAGTAGAGGGAGAGGAGAAGAGTGGAGGGAGAGGAGAAGAGTGGAGGAAGAGGAGAAGAGAAGAGAAGAAGGAGAGGAGGAGGAGTAGAAGAGTGGAGGAAGTGGAGGAGAAGAGTGGAGGAAGTGGAGGAAGAAGAGTGGAGGAAGAGAAGAAGAGTAGAGGAAGAGGAAAAGAAAAGAAGAAGCGTAGGAGAAGAGTGGAGGAAGAGGAGAAGACAAGAGAAAAAGAGGAGAAGAAGAGAATAGGAAGAGGATTTGTCAAGAGGCGTTTCGTGTAATGAGTCGCCTGAGACAATGGATTCTCAAGAGCATGCTTAGTGGAAGGAAAGCTGAAAAATATAGTTAAGAGATTTTTTTCTCCCCTCCGCTGCCTCTTTTGCATACATAACCCCTTGAGACCCAGAACGTAATTTCCATTGTAATTTTGCTACCTTTAGACAATTTTTTTGTGAATATAAGCAATGTTTTATAGATATGACCTGTTTAGTATCCATGTCCACTAATTAATTTGGTATATTCAGTTACTTTTCGTAATTTTATGGCTATACAACAGACGATTTTTTATAGCAAAGGAAAGATCTGGGTGTGAAGGGGTTAAGAACATAACATAAGAAAATAATGAAGCTACAAGAGGCCGCTAGACCTACACGTGGTAGTTCCTGTTACTTAACATTACCTACATCCACCTTTCATCCCCATCCATGAATTTATCCAGCCTCCTTTTAAAGCTCCCTATCAATTAAAACGCTCCCTAATTAAACTCCCTACTTGCGCAATGTTCCTTTAATCTTATAGCGGCCACCGTGTTTGTAGCTCATAGGAATCCCGTATGGTTTCACAAATTGAACCCTTTTTTCCCTTTCTTTCCTTGTGTTTATCCAAGTGTCCCCTACCAGTCGGTGTATAAACAGGAGGGGCGGCTTTGGGGCTTTATTGGTGCGCCCATATTTTTTTCCTCACCTTTGAAAAACATACCGAAAATAGGCGTGAAAACAAAAGTGTTGGTTTATGAGGAAAAGAATCCGGCGTAATGGGAAGATTTTTTTGTCCCTGGAGTGCCTGCCATGACCCACCCTTTTGGCTTGGTCCTCGCTAATTACCTCCCTTTCTCCTCTGACCAACGGCAGGTAGAGTAAAACAACAGGTAGTAATTAGTAGTTGATAGAAAGGAATGACTACGAGATACGTTCTTTGTATGGGGAATCATTTTGAGGTTATAGACAAATACTAAATTTATACAAAACTCCATCTCATGTAGAGTAAGAAAAAGGGAAAGAAAATACGAAACTTTACCATTACTTTCATTGCTACAAGTCTACAATGACCACAGTATTACTCACCACCACCACCACCACCATCACCACAACTACCACTGTATACCCTCACCTACACCATCATCACCACCATCACCACCCAAACAAACTATTAAACATTATTACTGCAGAAAAATAATGAAACTCGACAATGGTATCTCACTTCCCTAACAATCACCATCACTGTCGACCTCCTTCTTTCGTTTCTTATACGCCTTTCTTCCCTCCTGCTATTCTTTCCTCCCATTCTCCTTCCTCCTTCATAGTTTCGTGTCTTCCATCATTTATATTAGAGAGAGA
>JACEEZ010003894.1:407500-420000 GCA_016584305.1 Chionoecetes opilio
CCAGGGGGGGGGTTACAAACCCCGCTGGCACCCGTACCCATTCACACTCTGGGTGGACAGGGGCTAGGGATTTAAGAAAGACCACCATCTATCTTTCGCTCCGCCCGGGGATCGAACCCGGGACTTCTCGGTTGTAAGCCGAGCGTGCTAACCACTACACTACGGAGGTCACACACACACCACACACACACACACACAACACACACACACACACACACACACACACACACACACACACACACACACACACACACACACACACACACACACACCACACACACACACACACACACACACACACACACACACACACACACACACACACACACACACACACACACACACACACACACACACACCACACACACACACACACACACACACACACACACACACACACACACACACACACACACACACACACACACACACACACACACACACACACACACACACACACACACACACACACACACACACACACACACACACACACACACACACACACACACACACACACACACACACACACACACACACACACACACACACACACACACACACACACACACACACACACACACACACACACACACACACACACACACACACACACACACACCTCCGTACTTTCTCGTGGTCACTGAGTAAACTTTTCATAGAGATTCTGTTCCCCCCGCAAGGCAGATGACCGCAATCCCTACTCCGTCAAATCTTTTCTACGTATATTTCTAAATGGAGAATTACGAAAGACGCGAAACAAGTGAATATAGAAAACACAGTAAAAAGAAAGAAGATGAAGGTCGTCCCATGTCCCGCCTCCCGCCGCTGCCCTCCCGCCGGTGAGCCTATATAGCGCCGCCCTGCACACCCATACAGGAACCGTACCTGTATACCCCATGACGATACACTCCTGCACTACGAGTATTTATTAAAACCAGTGTAAATATTACTCTCAGGATGTAATGGAAGTGCAACACATTTGTAGTCCCTAACATACATAGACATAACAGCATCTGGCATTGCAATAGTGGCGACTCAAGGGAACATAACAGTCTTACGTACCTCCACCAGCAAGGAATTCCCACGTAAAGCAGCACTGAAGCACTGAACGTCTACATGCAACAGTACATCTTCAAGGACTACAACAAACCCCAAATGGAAATACCTGTCGCAAAAATCTAAAAAATCTATACCACGTGAATCATATTTGTGGGTTGAATTTCACACCAGCTGGCAAGAGTTGGCAGCATGAAGGCACACAGACAGAAAACTCAAGGACCGTAACTGAGATTTGCCACCTGTTGCTGCTGGCTGGTCGACGGCGCCCTCACCCCGCCTCCAGGACGACCTTAAAGGAGGCGGCCCAGAGCGTGTATGTGTGGGTGTGTGTGTGTGTCTGTGTGAGTGTGTGTGTGAGTATGTGTGTGTGTGTGTGTGTGTGTGTGTGTGTGTGTGTGTGTGTGTGTGTGTGTGTGTGTGTGTGTGTGTGTGTGTGTGTGTGTGTGTGTGTGTGTGTGTGTGTGTGTGTGTGTGTGTGTGTGTTTATGTATGTGTGTGTCTAAGAACATGTACTTCAACAAAAAATAATCTTTGTTAATTAAGATAATTCTTTTTAGTGGCGGCAAATATTGGTTGTTTTCCTATTTCTTTACTTATCATTTGTCTGTGAATATGTCGCTCTCCTTATCTATGTATCGATTTATTCATATATCTATCTATCCTTCTATCTATCTATATATTTACATAGTCATAGAACAATCTGTTTTTTCTCTAATTACTAATCAGATAGTCACTCTTATCAATCAATATTCACATGCATTTACGCCGGAAAAAAACATATATCTATTTTATCACTAGCAAGTAATGACTGATGGTTTGATATTAGTACTTCATCAGAGATTTTAATTTTAATCTTATTTCTTTTATTTCAATTACCAACATTAAAACTCGACTGCAATGATATGTAAACGGGCCTCGGAAGGCAAAGTTGGAAGGGAAGCAGACAATACAACTCATGGTTAGCTCGGGACATTAATCTTTACTCTCATGATGGAACGTTTTCAGGCAGTATTCACAACGTTATTTCGTCATATTTCGTCACTATCAATACACTTATTATTATTATTATTTTTTATTTTTTTTATTTTCTACTCATATTTTTTTCATTCATTTTTTCTGTGATTAAAGAATGTGAGGAATCTAGATTTTTCTTCGCACAATGCTATTTCGTCATTAGCTAATACACTAATCTACTCCAATTTTTTCAATATGTTTGTTTATGTGGTTTAGGAATGCGACGAATTTTTTTTTTCTCGCTCAATTCTATTTCGTCACTTTATCCAATACACTTTATCTAAGCGTATTTTTTCAGTCATTTTTTCTGTGATTAAAGAATGCGAGGAATTTATATTTTTCTTCACACAATGCTATTTCATCATTAGCTAATAGACATATCTACTCGTATTATTTTACTTATCTACTCCTAGTATTGTACTCGTATTATTTTACTTATTATTTTACTTATCTACTCGTATTATTTTACTTGTCTACTCGTATTATTTTACTTATCTACTCGTATTATTTTACTTGTCTACTCGTATTATTTTACTTATCTACTCGTATTATTTTACTATTATTTTACTTATCTACTCGTATTATTTTACTTGTCTACTCGTATTATTTTACTTATTATTTTACTTATCTACTCGTATTATTTTACTTGTCTACTCGTATTATTTTACTTATCTACTCGTATTATTTTACTTATTATTTTATTTATCTACTCGTATTATTTTACTTATCTACTCGTATTTTTTTACTTATTATTTTACTTATCTACTCGTATTATTTTACTTATTATTTTACTTATCTACTCGTATTATTTTACTTATCTACTCGTATTATTTACTCGTATTATTTTACTTATTATTTTACTTATCTACTCGTATTATTTTACTTATCTACTCGTATTATTTTACTTATCTACTCGTATTATTTTACTTATTATTTTATTTATCTACTCGTATTGTTTTACTTATCTACTCGTATTATTTTACTTATCTACTCGTATTATTTTACTCGTATTATTGTATGATTTATAATATGCTTATCTACTTGTATTTTTTCATTAATTTGTTTCTGTGATTGAAGAATGCTCGGATTTTTTTTCTCTCAGTGCTATTTCATCATTATCTAGTAAACATATCTACTCGTACTTTTTTGCATTTACATATTTCTGTTATTAAAGAGTGCGGGAAATTTATACTTATCCTCGCACAAAACTATTTAATCATTCATTATCTAACAAATATATCTACTCGTATTTTTCTAATTTATATATTCCTGCGATTGAAGAATGCGGGAAATTTGCTATTTTTTTCGCACAATGATCTTGTCTAGATTTATCTACTCGTCCTTTTTTTTTTATATACCTGTATATCTTCTGTGGTTGAAGAATGTGTTGATTTTTGTTATAATATGTTTCGTGTCTGTCATGGTTCGCGTCTGAGGCCTGAGGTGGCTATCAGGCGGGATTCCCTTCTCTTGATACGCAGGCAGGCACGGTGGCGGCGTCGCTGGTAGAGGCGCTGCAGGAGTAGGTACAGTAGTAGGTAGTAGTAGTAGTAGTGGTAGGTACTCTGGGCCCCTGACACACCGAGGCAACACCTGAGCCTCTGCCCGCTGCCTCCCTCTTGTGGCCTTGTACTACTATATGTGTGTTGGAGAACCTGAGTCTGATGTGATGAAAGCCGTGAATGTGTGTGTTTGTGAGAGAGAGAGAGAGAGAGAGAGAGAGAGAGAGAGAGGAGAGAGAGAGAGAGAGAGAGAGAGAGAGAGAGAGAGAGAGAGAGAGAGAGAGAGAATCAGAATCAGAATCAGAATCAGAATTTAATTTCCATTGTTACAATGGCTATTCTTTTAACATAGTAATATGAGTCTTACAATATTTCTGAATAAGATAACAAGTGTTAAAGGTAGAACACTGAACATGGTCTATATACAGAGAGAGTATATATAGAGAGTTATATATATTATATAATATATATATATATAATATATATTATATAAGAGAGAGAGAGAGAGAGAGAAGAGAGTAGAGAGAGAGAGAGAGAGAAGAGAGAGAGAGAGAGAGAGAGAGAGAGAGAGAGAGAGAGAGAGAGAGAGAGAGAGAGAGAGAGAGAGAGAGAGAGAGAGAGAGAGAGAGAGAGAGAGAGAGAGAGAGAGAGAGGATATCGTCGCACAAAAATGGAGAATACGGATCAAGATATTAGTTCTCAGCCTTTTTGTCTATGTAGCTACCCTTGTCATTATAAGCCAGAATCATCTTCCCCTTTTTCTAAGATTTTCTGTCTCAAAAGGTGTATACAATATTTATAATCTATATTTTCTCTGTATTAGTCATAGACCCCTTTAGATATTATTTAATCATTATTAATAAAATTATTATTAATATTATTTAAAGGGGTCTATGGTATTAGTACATGACTACATTTACATTTGAGTCTTTGAGTCTTTCAATCTGTGGTCACAATTCCCCCTCTGAAATCCTGAAAATTCCCTCCTGGTCGAGAACACCTGGTTTGAAAGATGTATAATGTTTAATGACACTGCGTTATGTCCCCTTGGTTGCTGGCCGAACCCTGATGTCATGCACACAGCCGTTCACTTGTACGTCCTTTGAGGAGTGATGATGGAGGTTAGGAGTGAGGAAGGAAGGAGGGAAGGAGGGAAAGAGGGAAGGAGAGAAGGAGGGAAAGAGGGAAGGAATGGTAAGGAGAGAAGGAATGGAAAGGAGAGAAGGAGAGAAGGAGGGAAGGAATGGTAAGGAGAGAAGGAGGGAAGTAGAGAAGGAGAGAAGGAGGGAAGTAGGGAAAGAAGGAATGAGTGGGGAGGAGAGAAGGAGGGAAGGAGGGAAAGAGGGAAGGAGTTGGAAGGAGTGGAGAGGAGAGAAGGAGGGAAGGAGGGAAGGAGGGAAATAGGGAAGGAATAAGAAGGAGAGAAGGCAGGAAGGAGAGAAGGAGAGAATGAGGGAAGGAGGGAAGGAGGGAAGGAGAGGTAAAGACATAATATAGAGTGGCGGTTGAGGTGTCTGGGAGGGAATAAACTCGAACAAACCACTGCATGTGACTTTCCTCATTGGGTTCAGTTGGAAGGGCGAATGACGTGTCTCTGTACATACCAAGGTCGACTCCGGACTCGACTCCTTGAAACACACATGCCTATAATAGTTTGTCGGTGCTTGTCTGCGTTGAACGTATACTTGAAGCACGACGCTATTACTTATTGATGACGGCATAGCACCATCATTGCCAGCTCCTCCTCCCCTTCCTCCTCTTCCTCCTCCTCATGCTCAGTAAAATATCAAAGTTTGCAGATATGACGAAAATTACAAGTCCAATTATAAGGCAATGCAAAAACAATAACAACGCGATCTTAACCTTTCAGACAAATGATCACAAATAATGATAACACCAGCCCTTTATCTCCTTCTGTGAGACAAGAGAGCGTCCTTTACTAATTTAATGATTGATAAGAACATAAGAAAATAAGGAATATACAAGAGGCTGTGAGACCTACATGTGGTATTTCCTGTATGATATGATGACATGATATGATGTTTCTTGACGAGTATCTATTTTCGTCTTAGTAAATCCAAGGTATATGAGAAGGGAAATGTTATGCTGTATATTTTTCCAAGTATTAACAACGTGTAACTAGGCTGTTATGTACTTCCTTCTGTCTCTCATCTTTATTCTCCACTTCCGCTTCCTCCTCCTTCTCTACCTCGTTCATCCTGGAATGCAATGCTTTCTACACCACCATAGGAAAAGAAAACACTAACCGTTGTAAGCAGTTTTCAGATCCACGTCTAAAATTCTTACAGGTTCCCGGTCTACATTCATCTCGTTATTCATTACCACACTTAAATGACTATCATAGTTAACAAGTACTTGAATTAATGTCTCCGTGAAGGCAGTTAGATACTGACACATGATATATAGTGAAACAATTAATAACAGTAAAACTAATAAGCAACTCCATGTTAGGAGGGGGGAGAGGGGGGGTAGGGGGTATGGAGCTATGAAGGGGGTGATAGAAAGAGGGAGAGAGGGAGGGACAGAACCGGGCGAGTGATACCAAATGTCTTGCCACGATCTTTACATGACGAATGACAAGACAAATGACACACACACACACACACACACACACACACACACACACACTTATACTGTCTTTCAGAAGGGTACGTGTTATGAATCAGACGTAAAGACATTAGAAGGAGGAACAGTAAGGAGTGGGGGGACATAAGAGCTGTGAAGGAGTGTGATGGGAGGGAGAGAGGGAGAGGCAGAGAGGGGGAGAGAAAGGAGGGAGAGAGAGGGAGAGAGGAAGGAAGAGGGGGAAAGAGGGAGGGAAAGAGAGGGAGGGAGAGTCAGAGGGGGGGAGAGAAAGGGGGGAGGGAGGGAGGCACGGGGGTTGGGGCTTGGATAACTGCTACCAATCGTCTTTTCATGATTTTTACTCAACGAATTACCGAATAAATGACACATACACGCTACAATTAGGTATTTTATGTCAGTTCTTATGCTAAAGTTGACGTAGAGACAAAATAGAGCCGGAAGCAGTAGGCAGGAGGGGGCCCACATGCTTGGCGCGCCCCTGACGTCAGCGTGTCACGTGACTAAACCAACCCTGCGAGGACGTCAGTCTGACCACGCACGCTTGAGGGGCCTGTCACCCTCTGTTTTGTGTCCATCTTGCCTTATTTCGTCGGGATTAGTGTGTTTTTATCAGTGCATTAGTGTCCGTGATCGTTGTGTGTATGTGGCGTGCCGTGCGGTGTGCTTATTGTGCCTCGGTGGCCTTCGCGCAGCCGTGCAGGGAGGAGCCGGCGAGGTAGGCTGCCTGCCGCAACCTGCCGTCCTGCCCGCCTCCCGTGTTGCCCACTCGCGTGTGTCGTGGTGAGTGTCAGCCTTGTGTTATTTATTCATATGATATACCTGCAGTTTAGTACATTACTACTACCCTTACTATTACTATTACCCTTATGACCAATACTCCTGACCATAGACCACTCACTGTATCATTATTAGTGTCTGTGTCCTAACATAACTGGGGAAGTTGTGCCCCCCCCAGACCCCCCTGCTTGTTCACTAACCTAACCTGGGCATTGATTAAGTGTGTGTGTGTGTGTGTGTATGTGTGTGTGTGTGTGTGTGTGTGTGTTAAAAATAATGCAAATGAACAGATTTACAAGTTGACGCTTATAACTACGTGCCTTGTAATACATTAAACTGCAGTAGAACCATTCATTATTTATTGTATTGTAGGTTAAGTTAGGTTATATTGAGGCTAGGTTAGTAATTTTCTTTTCTTTTTTTTCTCTCTCCCCCACTTTATAATTACGTTTAGAGGTATCTGAAGGGATCTGTGAAGGTCTGGAGGATAAACGCCCACTAATAAGGGCGGGAAAGGAATTTTACCCGTGTTTTTTAATGTATTGTACTTCTTCTATTTACACTGTACAACATCTTGGAAATAATGATTGCTATTTTTTTTTTATGCACACAGCTAATTTGTTTTGGAGATAAAGACACCTATTTATTTTTCTTTGTCTAACCATCATTCAAACAGCCATAAAATCTAGGAAATAATTATGTTTTTTTTCATCATTTATTCACACAGCTTAGAGAGATAATGACACCTAGTTTTTTCTTTTATCTTTTTGTTCTATCATTCACACAGCTAGAAAAGGCTAGAAATAATATCGGCGCTTTTGAGGTACAAAATCTTACCTCACTGCTACCGCCAGGCTGGTGTGTGGGAGGGAGGGGTGGGGTTGGTGGGGGGAGGGGGGCACCAGCGTATACGCCCTATGTCTACGGCCTGAGTCTGTTTATCTACTATGGATTTTTTGTAAGTTTGAACCTCTAAAAGTTTTAATCGTTTACTGTTCATACAGGAAACTTTCAATATAAGTGTTTTATTTCCGCAGCCTACCAACCCACCTTAATCTTGACCTTACTGAGCGCATCAAAGCCTTTACATTACATACATACATGCTTACATAATATATATATATATATTATACACGTGTATATATATAGTATGATGGACATTATTTTGTTCAAGATATTCCTATAAATACCATCCTTGACAATATATCACCGAAATTATCAGATATATCCCGCTGAGGCACTGTCATTAATGCACGCAACGTAGCTGGTCACTATTTATAGTTCCTAATGCGCTAATGCTACCGATGTAAAGCACGGTAAGATAATTGTGTGACAGCTACACTCTAACATGTCTATTATTGTAACTCCCCAAAACAGTAATGTCTCGTTTAATATGATCGTTATTGATCATTTCCAAGCCACATAATGTGAAAATTAGTACAATTGGTGAGAGAAAATTCAGCACTTAAGAGAGTCAAGGGAAGTGCTGTTATTTCCTGCTGTTCGGTGCTAGCTACGGGAGGGGGGCAATTGAGGGGCGGGGGCAAGCAATGGGGAGAAGGGGGCAAGCAATGGGGAGAAGGGGGCAAGCAATGGGGAGAAGGGGGCAAACAAGCAATGGGGAGAAGGGGGGGGAAAGCAAGCAATGGGGAGAAGGGGGGCAAGCAATGGGGGGGGGGGCGATGCTAAGGGTGTCAGTAAAGCATAATAAAATGGGTTGTGGCTTCTTTCTGAGTTTGCATGTGTTTCTATCTATATATAATACTACTACTAATAATACTAATTATTTTATTTTCACCCGGAGGCATACAGGAAAAAACATGACACACAGACATGAGGGAGTAAACTTAAGTACTAAAGCATATGTGTGGCAGTGATGCAGATAGTGAAAACATCTTATAAAGTCACACTTATGCTGACTATATTGCGGAAATATGATCAATGCTTCTCTGTTCTTATTGTTATATCTATGATTGATATCGCGTCATTTGCATTATTATTATTTTTATTATTATTATTATTATTATTACTATTATTATTATTATTATAATTATCGTTATTATTATTATTATTATTATTATCGTTATTATTATTATTCTAATTATATCGTTTATTATTATTATTATATTATTATTATATTTTTTATCATTGTTGCTATTAATATTAATATTGTTTTAATTATCATTATTTTCATTGGTATTGTTATTAGTATATTATTATTATTATTATTATTTTTATCAATATTATTATCATTATTGTTATTATTATTATTACATATTGCTTATTACATGCTCTAGTATTTAAGTTAATTCCCTCATGTCTGTATATTATGTTGCTGTTTTTCCTGTATGCCTTGGGTGAGAATATAATAAATATTATTTTTTTTATGTTATTATCATTAACAATATTATTATCATCCACATTATCATTATTAATATTATACGATTTTCTTCGCTGATAAGGAGTGCATGTTTGTGTGTATATATGTGTGTGTGTGTGTGTGTGTTTGTGTGTTTGTGTGTTTGTGTGTTTGTGTATGCGTGTGTGTGTATGCGTGTGTGTATGTGTGTGTGTGTTTGTGTGTGTGTATGTGTGTGTAACTGTGTGTGTGTATGTGTGTGTGACTGTGTGTGTGACTGTGTGTGTGTGTGTGTGTGTGTGTGTGTGACTTATGACTCAGCGAACAGTGTTATAATATCGTTCACTTAGAAAATATGTAATATACTTTGAAATATTACGACTGTAGTAGATAAGTGTAGCTGCACTTTTGAGTCCATTAGGCGCCTCTTCACACACTGCGCACTAATAAAGAGAAAGCTTAATTAAAGTCCGTGCTTCAAATTGCTGGCATTGCTTCCACTACCGGAAAAATATCCCGTAATTAAAACCTGAAATACAGTATATATTTATTTATTTTTGCATGCATGAATGTGTGGGTGGGGGGGGGGTCATCTATTAAATTATATATACTGAAACATACACGCACACAAACACACACATACATACACACATATACACGATGATCCAGTGGATAGAACATTGGCGCGCTATTCTGTGGTTAGCTGGTTCGAATCTTTGCTCGATACCATTGATTTTTTCACTGATAAATTCGGGCGGTTACTGTCAGCCTTGAGAAAGGGGATGGAGGTGTGTGGTGTGTGAGGTCCCAGTATTACCCAAAGATCGGTCACTATGAGCTCCAAGCTCGCTCCGGGAGAGTGAAACTGGCGATCACGAGTCCGACTCGCGTGGACAAGGCCATGGGTGAATTACACACACACACACACACACACACACACACACACACACACACACACTTACATACACGCAAACAACACACACATCACACACACACACATATACTATATACTATAAGTATATATATAATATATATATATAATATATATATATATATATATATATATATATATATATATATATATTATACGTATATATGTGTGTGTGTATGTGTGTTTGTTTGCGTGTATGTAAGTGTGTGTGTGTGTTTTGTGTGGTAATTCACCCATGGTCTTGTCTCACGCGAGCCGGACTCGTGATCCAGTTCACTCTCCCGGAGCGAGCTGATATATATATATATATTGACCTATAATATATATATATATATGATATATATATATATATAATATATCATTTATATATATATATTTTTTTTTTTTTTTTTTTTTTTTTTTAAGATAAGAAGGCATAATCTCACTCAACTCAGACTAATATATCCTTCAAATAGATCCTACAGAGCAAGAGGGAAGTAAAATGACAGTCACCTCTCATACTGCTTCTATTGGTGCTGCCGTACTACGACTAATATTAACTATACCACTTTTACTACTAGTAGTATTAATACAGCTACTGCTACTTATATACTGCTATTACTCATACTGGTGCCACTACATACTACTACTGCTACAAAAACTACTGCTACTATTACTACTACTACTACTACTACTACTACTTACTATTACTATTACTACTACTACTACTTACTGCTACTGCTACTGCTACTGCTACTACTACTACTACTGCTACTGCTACTGCTACTACTACTACTACTACCACTACTACTAATACTGCCATCACTTCTTATGCTGTTAAGTAGTCAGCTGCAACTTGACACCATTAGTGCTGTTATTATTATCATAATTATCATTATTATTAATGTCATTATTTTCATCTATATAACTATTATCATAATTAATTTTATAATCATCATCATATATTTTCATAATTTTTGTCATTATTATTTTCTTTACCATTATTATTGATATATTTTTTATTAACTTATCATTACTTTTCACCTCACCTATCGTTCTTTCCTCACTTCACCTCTCCTCTCCTCACTTCACCTCTCCTCTCCTCACTTCACCTCCTCTCCTCACTTCACCTCCTCTCCTCACTTCACCTCTTCTCACTTCTCCTCTCCTCTCCTCACTTCACCTCTCCTCTCCCTCATCACTTTCACCTCTCCTCCTCCCTCACTTCACCCTCTCCTCTCCTCACTTCACCTCTCCTCTCCTCACTTCACCTCTCCTCTCCTCACTTCACCTCCTCTCCTCACTTCACCTCTTCTCACTTCTCCTCTCCTCTCCTCACTTCACCTCTCCTCTCCTCACTTCACCTCTCCTCTCCTCACTTCACCTCTCCTCTCCTCACTTCACCTCTCCTCTCCTCACTTCACCTCTCCTCTCCTCACTTCACCTCTCCTCTCACTTCACCTCTCCTCTCCTCACTTCACCTCTCCTCTCCTCACTTCACCTCTCTCTCCACTTCACCTCTCCTCTCCTCACTTCACCTCTCCTCTCCTCACTTCACCTCTCCTCTCCTCACCTCTCCTCTCCTCACTCACTCTCTCACTTCACCTCTCCTCTCCTTCACTCTACCTCTCCTCTTCCCTCTCACTTCACCTCTCCTCCTCCTCACTTCACCATCTCCTCTCTCACTTCACCTCTCCTCTCCTCACTTCACCTCTTCTCTTCACTTCCTCACCTTCACCTCTCCTCTCCTCACTTCACTCTCTCCTCACTTCACCTCTCCTCTCCTCACCTCTCCTCTCTCACTCTCCCTTCTACTTCACCTCTCCTCTCCTCACTTCTCTCACTTCACCTCTCCTCACTTCACCTCTCCTCCCTCACTTCACCTCTCCTCTCCTCTCTCACTTCACCTCTCCTCTCCTCATTCACCTCTCCCTTTACTTCACCTCTCCTCTTCTCACTTCACCTCTCCTCTCCTCACTTCACCTCTCCTCTCCTCACTTCACCTCTCCTCTCCTCACTTCACCTCTCCTCTCCTCACTTCACCTCTCCTCTCCTCACTTCACCTGGGATATTTCCTTATTTCTTTCCTTTTCTCCATATCTCCTTCTATACATTCTTTGCATACATTCTTTGATACGTTCTTTCATACATTTTTTTTCTTTCTTAATTTCAAACATTTGCATACATACTCATTCTGTCACACATTCTTTGACCTTCACCTCGACCTCCTCCTCCACCCTCTCATGTTCCTCCTCCTCCATCATCATTA
>JACEEZ010003894.1:422500-425000 GCA_016584305.1 Chionoecetes opilio
CACACTCATTCCTCATTCTCATTCATATAAGTTTTGTTCGACCTATGGGTAAATACGGCAACTTAGTATGTCTGATATAAATATCTTCATCTTATATTTAAATTCATCACGTAATTTTTTTCTTTCTGTGGATATGTATATGTACGTTTTATACCGGCCATGTCCCGCAAACGCGTTCTATCATGCATGCATTAGTGTATACATAATATTAACCCCTTCACGCCCAGATCTTTCCTTTGGTATTAAAAATTCTATGTTATCCATAAAATTACGAAATGTAACTGAATATACCAAATTAGTTAGTGGACAAGGATACTAAACAGGTCATAATATTATCTATAAAATATTGCTTATATTCCCTAAAAATCGTCTAATGGTAACCAAATTACAATGGAAATTACGTTCTGGGTCTCAAGGGGTTAATGACTCCACTATTTTCATCGTAGAAAGCGTTAATAAATCTATGGTGATGAAGCAGGATGGTATGGCAGACAGACAGACATGCATACAAATAAACAAATAAAGTAGACAGATATACAGACCTGCAGATAGATAGACATACAGATAGACAGACATACAGATAGACAGACATACAGATAGACAGACATACAGATAGACAGACATACAGATAGACATACATATAGGCAGACATACATACAGATAGACATACATACAGATAGACATACATACAGATAGACATACATACAGATAGACTGATATACAGATAGACTGACATACAGATAGACTGACATACAGATAGACTGACATACAGATAGACTGACATACAGATAGACTGACATATAGATAGACTGACATACAGATAGACTGACATACAGATAGACAGACATACAGATAGACAGACATACAGAGACAGACATACAGATAGACTGACATACAGATAGACTGACATACAGATAGACTGACATATAGATAGACTGACATACAGATAGACTGACATACAGATAGACATACATACAGATAGACTGACATACAGATAGACTGACATACAGATAGACTGACATACAGGTAGACTGACATACAGATAGACTGACATACGAATAGCTGACATAATATTGACTGACTACAGATAGACATGACATACAGATAGACAGTACATACAGATTACAGGCATTACAGTAGACATGGCATACAGTAGACAGACATACAGATAACAACAGACAGGTATTACAAACACAACATAGACATACAGACAACAGACAGATTAAACTACAGACCACATGATTAGACAGAACAGACATCAGACAGCAGTTAGACAGAGACAGCAGACAGACAGTAGGATAGACAGACAGTACAGATCAGAAAGACAATAGGTAGTGGATGCTTTCCTAATAATCATCTATTATTATGAGTATCAATATTATTTCGATTATCGTAATTACTATCATATTTATTATTAATGTTTACTGTTGTTGATAATTTAATCCCCTTCATTATCCATATTATTATTATTCATCTTTACTGGATTGATTCATACTGGCATTTCAGTGACGGTGACACTTTCTTTCTTTTAGTAGTATTTATATATATTTCATCTTATTTATCATCTTATCACTTTCAGACTCTTTACTTTCTCTTAGTATTTATATCTTAGGCTCTTTCTCTTAGTATGTTTTTTCGTGTCGTTCTCAATTTGTTGGATTTCATAGTGATTCCTCTTTTCGTGGCATTTGTGACGTGGATGTTGATGTGTTTTGATATATATTTAGTTCGATTTTGATGGTATTCGTGTCAACCAAGATATCACACACACACACACACACACACACACACACACACACACACACACACACACACACACACACACACACACACACACACACACACACACACACACACAGAGAGAGAGAGAGAGAGAGAGAGAGAGAGAGAGAGAGAGAGAGAGAGAGAGAGAGAGAGAGAGAGAGAGAGAGAGAGAGAGAGAGAGAGAGAGAGAGAGAGAATGAGAGAGAATTACACACGGATAACATTACAGAGAGACACAGACCACACCAACCCCACCGACCCAACAAAATTGCTGTGCTTCTGCCTCTACAAGTACACGCCATCAAAGGCCACCCGGGTGTTGCATTAACCCCTTCACGCCCAGATCTTTCCTTTGCTATAAAAAAATGTATGTTGTCGAGCCATACAATTAAGAAAAGTAACATAATATACCAAATAGTTAGTTGACAAGGATACTAAACAGGTCATATCTATAAAATATTGCTTGTATTCACTAAAAATCGTCTAATGGTACCCAAATCACAATGGAAATTTCGTTCTGGGTCTCAAGGGGTTAATGCCTCGACGGCTGTGTGCTTCAAGGTGCTTCAAGGCACTATGCATGTTCTATGCTAGTTGTTGTGTCAGATTATCGTGTTCGCTGCAGCACGGAAATGGAGGTTTATTTTGCCTTATAACAACATTAACCCCTTGAGGCTCTGAACGTAATTTCCATTGTAATTTGGGTACTATTAGACGATTTTAATTAATATAAGCA
>JACEEZ010003894.1:432500-437500 GCA_016584305.1 Chionoecetes opilio
ATTATTGTTATTATCATTATTATTATTTATTATTATTATTATTATCATGTCTATTCTTATTATTATATCATTATTTATATTATTATCAATATCATTATTATCATCATTATTATTGTCAATATAATTTTCAGTCTTGTTATTTTTGTTATTATTATTATTAATCTTATTGATATTATTTTTTTAATACTATCATCAAAGTTAATATTATCATTATTGATATTATTATGGATGATATTATTGAAACATTCTAGACAAGGCGGGAAGGGAGGTGGAAGGAGACGCACCTCAGATTATTATTGTTGAAATCATTATTATTATTATCATTATTGTTATTCATATTATATTGTTATCATATTGCTGGACGAACTATTCCCTCATCATCTGCATTACATCCACCCATTCTTATCTACTATTACTATTACTTATCTACTATCACTCATCTATTACTATTACTGATTTATTTACTATTTACTATTATTATCTTACTATTCTGTTCCATTATCAATCATGTAATAATGGGCCCCAGACATAACTACGTCACGATTTGTTTACATCGGTGCATTGTGGGGATAAGGCGGGGTCGCCGCGGGTGGACCTACAAAGGGAAAACTACGGCGATGGAAGAATTTCGAGTTATTTTGCGCGAAATTGATATTCCAGGTGCTATATTACAGTGCTCTGTTCTCGCTGACAACACTATAGAGAAGACTTGAGGTAATGGCTGATGTGCAGAGGCTTTTAAACCAAGAAAACAGAGTCATAACAGAGCCTCGTCAAAAGGTAAGCAACTGGTAGGTACGTAATGTGTCCCTCCCACTTGCTTACTTCTTAATGAGACTCTGCTGTGACTGTTTTCCTGGTTTAGAAGCCTTTGCACATCAACCATCACCTCAGGTCTTCTCTATGTTGTCAGCGAGCACGGAAATATAGCACCTGGAATATCAATTTCGCCCAAAACAACTTGAATTTTTTTCATCGTCGTAGTTAGTCTTCTCTTTGTAGGTTGTACATATTCATGGTTATGATAGTATTAAAATACCTTATTAATTGAGTTCCTTTTGTTGTCTTTCCTCATAATAAGTAGTGGTACATCATGGTTTAAGTGTTACTTGACGAGCCAATGAATACTCTTGAGTCTATACCAACATCACCAACCTTTGCTTTGATTTATCTTATTGCTCCATCCATAAACAAGCTGCATAACCACCGTGACATTACCCATCCTTGCCTCATGGTATACCTGGTACTGTCGTCTACCGATATTTTTCTCCCTACACAAATCGGGAAAACTCGCCGACGGTAATGGCTAGGTTAGATTTTGCTTTGATTTATCTCATTACTCCATCCACAAACAAGTTGCATAACCACGGTGACATTACCCATCCTTGCCTCATGGTATACCTGGTACTGTCGTCTACCGATATTTTTCTCCCTACACATATCGGGAAAACTCGCCGACGGTAATGGCTAGGTTAGATTTTGCTTTGATTTATCTCATTACTCCATCCATAAACAAGTTGCATAACCACGGTGACATTACCCATCCTTGCCTCATGGTACCTGGTACTCTCGTCTACCCAAATGCTCGTCCCTACATAAATCGGGGAAAACGCCGACGGTAATGGTTAGGTTAGGGGTAATAATGGACGAGAGTTGCGCGGTCGTTTTCAGAGACACAGACTATTTTTTCTTGGCCTACAATAGGTGCTTGTTTTAATGGAGATAGTTTTTTTTTGCGCAAACCCATTAAAAAAACTCTCCATTAAAACAAGCACCTATTGTAGGCCAAGAAAAAACAGTGTGTCTCTGAAAACGACCGCGCAACTCTCGTCCATTATTACCCCTAACCTAACTATTACCGTCGGCGAGTTTTCCCCGATTTATGTAGGGACGAGCATTTGGGTAGACGAGAGTACCAGGTACCATGAGACAAGGATGGGTAATGTCACCGTGGTTATGCAACTTGTTTGTGGATGGAGTAATGAGATAAATCAAAGCAAAATCTAACCTAGCCATTACCGTCGGCGAGTTTTCCCGATTTGTGTAGGGAGAAAAATATCGGTAGACGACAGTACCAGGTATACCATGAGGCAAGGATGGGTAATGTCACGGTGGTTATGCAGCTTGTTTATGGATGGAGCAATAAGATAAATCAAAGCAAAGGTTGGTGATGTTGGTATAGACTCAAGAGTATTCATTGGCTCGTCAAGTAACACTTAAACCATGATGTACCACTACTTATTATGAGGAAAGACAACAAAAGGAACTCAATTAATAAGGTATTTTAATACTATCATAACCATGAATATGTACAACCTACAAAGAGAAGACTACGACGATGAAAAAATTTCGAGTTGTTTTGGGCGAAATTGATATTCCAGGTGCTATATTTCCGTGCTCGCTGACAACATAGAGAAGACCTGAGGTGATGGTTGATGTGCAAAGGCTTCTAAACCAGGAAAACAGTCACAGCAGAGTCTCATTAAGAAGTAAGCAAGTGATAGGGACACATTACGTACCTACCAGTTGCTTACCTTTTGACGAGGCTCTGTTATGACTCTGTTTTCTTGGTTAAAAAGCCTCTGCACATCAGCCATTACCTCAGGTCTTCTCTATAGTGTTGTCAGCGAGAACAGAGCACTGTAATATAGCACCTGGAATATCAATTTCGCGCAAAATAACTCGAAATTCTTCCATCGCCGTAGTTTTCCCTTCGTAGGTCCACCCGCGGCGACCCCGCCTTATCCCCACAATGCACCGATGTAAACAAACCGTGACGTAGTTATGGGTAGGGTCCATTGACGTATTATTTTCACACGCAAGTCAGTCTCCCCGGCGTCAGAGTGACCCAATATACAAGACAGTCAGTGCTCACAAATACTTATACAGCTTTTATTTGATCTAACCAACACTAACATCACGGGTGTTATCTAACTAACTATCTATCTATCTAACTAGCCAACACTAAAATAACGGGTGTTATCTAACTAACTATCTATCTATCTAACTAATCAACACTAACATCACGGGTGTTATCTAACTATCTATCTATCTATCTAACTAGCCAACACTAAAATAACGGGTGTTATCTAACTAACTATCTATCTATCTAACTAACCAACACTAACATCACGGGTGTTATCTAACTATCTATCTATCTAACTAACCAACACTAAAATCACAGGTGTTATCTAACTATCTATCTATCTATCTAACTAGCCAACACTAAAATAACGGGTGTTATCTAACTAACTATCTATCTATCTAACTAACCAACACTAAAATCACAGGTGTTATCTAACTAACTATCTATCTATCTAACTAACCAACACTAACATCACAGGTGTTATCTAACTATCTATCTATCTATCTAACTAACCAACACTAAAATCACAGGTGTTATCTAACTAACTATCTATCTATCTAACTAACCAACACTAAAAACACGGGTGTTATCTAGCTATCTATCTATCTATCTAACTAACCAACACTAAAATCACAGGTGTTATCTAACTATCTATCTATCTATCTAACTAACCAACACTAAAATCACAGGTGTTATCTAACTATCTATCTATCTATCTAACTAACCAACACTAAAATCACAGGTGTTATCTATCTATCTATCTATCTATCTAACTAACCAACACTAAAATCACAGGTGTTATCTAACTAACTATCTAATTAACCTACACTAAAATCACTGGTTTATAATACTAAAAACTATCTTATCCTAAATGTGCAAATGACTTTTTTGAGTTAATATTTTCTACAATTTGTATATTCCACAAAATTAACGTCGTACAAAAAGATACATATTTTATAATAATGATTTGACTCTATGCAAATCATTCACAAAAATTGTAGATTTTACAAAAGATTGTTTTAACATTTACAAGATTTTTTAGTTTTTATATGCATTGTAATTTTTCGGTAGAAATAATGACTATGATAATAATGATACTGATAATGATTTAAATAACAATAATAATAGCAACAATAATAATGATTAGAATTATAGTAACAACAATAATGATAATAACAAAAATAATGATATATATATATATATAATATTTAATAATGATGATAATAATGATAACAATGAAAAAAAAAATTTAGCATTACCATCATCATTAGTATTTTAATTGATTATTTTTTCCATTTGTATTTAGTATTTTATATCCTATGTTTTACACGCCGTCTCTTTCTTGCTTTTTGTTATGGTATATTTTCTTTTTGATCTTGCTTACCACCAGTTCTTTTCGTTTTGTTCTTATTTTTCTTTTATTTATTTTTTCATCTAGTGGTCTGTTACTTGAGCTTGTATCCCCTTCTGTCAGGCCGGATAGCTGTGTACTTTTTATATATACTTTTTTTTACTTTATTCCCATGTCTGTGTGTATAGTTTACGGATTTTACTATTTTATTTTACTCAAGTATTTCTATTATAACTATTGTTGCAAACACACACACACACACACACACACACACACACACACACACACACACACACCACACACACACACACACACACACACACACACACACACACACACACACACACACACACCACACACACACACACACACACACACACACACACACACACACACACACACACACACACACACACACACACACACACACACACACACACACACACACACACACACAGAGTATATACGCAACTTTATTTACGCATATTAAATATATATACATTTTGTCATATAATATCCAGTCAAATTTTTATTTTATTATAGTTGCGCCATATCAGATTTTTTATGTAGTTATTTATTCATCTGTCATGCATCACACCATGGTAATTATTTATTCATTAACCACGTGGTACACAGCTCTTACTATGTCATGAATTATACACAGCCATAATGATACACACACACACACACACACACACACACACACACACACACACACACACACACACACACACACACACACACACACACACACACACACATACATAGCTATATACATAACTG
>JACEEZ010003894.1:442500-450000 GCA_016584305.1 Chionoecetes opilio
CATGGCGGCGCGCCTCTCATGCATGTGAATAAATAACACGCGATATAAATAAATAGAAAAAACAGCAAAAATCAACAAGTAAATAAATAAATAGCCGGAATGGTTTTTTTTCTGTTTTCCATTCTATGTGATATAGAATATTACAAACTGCATAACTCATTGACCCTGGCCAGCCATCATAGCGCTGTGCCCATCAGTGTGCAGCCGTGGCCGCCGCCCATGCAGCCTGCTGTTCACTTGATGTGCAGGAGGTGCCAAGAGCAGCGGCCACACCGACAGCTGCCCAAGTAATACAATAAAATAAAAAAATCATTTGCTTCATCACAAATTAGCTCCTGGTTTTGTATCAGTAAGACTATCATTTCATGAGTAAATTATTATTTATAGGCCAGCCGCTGCAGGGTGTGGGAGGTGCCCGGGCAGGCAGGCAGGCAGACAGGCAGGCAGGCGTGCAGGCCCGGCCGGTGTGTGTGCCTGCGGGTGGTGTGGCGGGCACAAAGCAGGTCACTTGTGTGCTCTCAGGACGCTCAGTCGTCGCCTTAACCCTCGCCCTGACGGTGCGTGTGAGGAATAGCCACACAACTGGCAGTGTTCGTGAAGACTTAGTGAAAATTAGCTTGACATTAGTGAGCTATGGAATGGGCTTTGTGGCGGATTTTTGGGATACCTCGGGACCCACCACTACCACCATTACCCGCCCGCTGCACGCACCGCAGGGGGATCATTACCGCTGCTGTTGTCGCTGCTGCACACACCCCACCATACCATGCTTGCGACGCAGTTTGCTGTCTGTCAAGACGTTACGAATGTATGTGTGTTTTTTTCAACCCTTCTTGTACTTTATCTACCTACCTAGCTATCTCGTTACCTGTCTTATTGGTTGTCTGTCTGCCTGTCAGTTTATGTGTTTCACCTGCTATCTGTAAACTTTTTTAGTGAATCTATATTTACTGTACCTGTTGATGGCTAACTGTTTGTTGATGTCTGTCTAAGAAATGTGTGGATTTATGTACTTCCGCTAACACCTCCGCGGCATACCAAAGGGTCGCGTGTGCCTCGGAAAAAAAATCGAAATGTCAACCTGTATTGTTTTTATCTCATAGTTTTCTGACACTTTTTCCGTCTTATTGAGTGTTGATGTCTGGGGAAGTGAGAATCAAACACCAATTACCTTATTTTTCTCAAACTTTTCGTAGCTATATCTTTTTTTTCTCCCATGTACATTACAATAACTACTCTGAATTTCCCTCCGCCATTGAAAACTCTTCCAATATAGTGTGTGTTTGAGTTTGGTGTTCAAGAATTTCGCCAGACACCGTACGATGTTTTTATTTTTATACCTTAAGACGCAGCGTCGATGTAAACTTTGCTTCTGTTCACTCAAACACACCCAAGCCTCCCCTTGAGGTGCTCCGACTGGAAGGCTTTCGTGTTCTGTGTGCAGCTGTGTTCGGTTTGTGTATGGAGGGTCATTCCGTGTCAATGTTTGTTTAAGTCTTGTATACGACTAGTCTGTGTGCGTGAATGTGTACGGATAGGCCTGTGTAAGTGTGTGTAGGTATATATTATGCATGTGTGTGTGTGTGTGTGTGTGTGTGTGTGTGTGTATGTGTGTGTGTGTGTGTGTGTGAGATTGGGGGGGGGGTTATAATGTTGTTTGGTGTACATGTGTGGATGGAAGGTTGTTTGTCGTGTGTATACTTCTTTGTGTGTAATAGTAATAGTAGTAATAGTAAATTTATTGACCATTATTGTTACATCTATAAATTATATAAACACTTATATATACCATGTCTATTAACGGCATGGTCTGTCGAGCCAAGACTCTTTGACAGACGGAAATTTCTAATCTAAATTTGCAGTACACAGGCAACATTATTTTCTAAGAAATTATTTTGAATAGATTATGCAATCAAACTTTACAACTACAGTAAATAAGATTCCAATTATGTAAAAACAAACACCAAATCTCCAACACATGCATTCTTACAAGCGTTAACAATATAGAACATCCACACTGACTTGCGTATTGACACACACTTACATCGTTCGCCTAACATCCTGTATTCTGACAAGTAAACAAATAACTCTTTATTTTCTTTTTAAATTGAAATAAATTACATGTAAATATTAATGTTTTTACATCAGTAGGAAGGGAATTCCACAGCTGAGGACCGTCACATACCACACTCTTGTTGTAGAGGGTTGTTCGAAATTGTGGACTCACTAGATTTATATTATTACCCCTCGTGTTATGAGAACTTTCAATGAATTTGAAAAGTTTGTTACCTGTATAGATTTTCATTTTTTTTTTGTGTGTGTAAGAATGTCTAGTGTGTTAAGTATGTGTGTAAAGTTATGTCATATTTCGGTCTGTCGGGCAGCTTTGTGTATGCCTGTGTAAGTAAGTCTGTAAGTATTAACGGTGTTTGTGTGCGTGTATGTTAGGCCGTGTCATGCCTGAAATAAATCCTTCGAACGCTAAAAATAGTGTGTATGTGTTCATAACAATCTGATTATACCACAAAAATACTTATGATAAAGCCATAGCTTAAGTGACACCGTGAATCATGCTAAATATTCGTCTCAACGTGGAAAAAAACATGTAACATCCAGCCATAATTACATGTTACAGACTAGTGCGTACAGACTAGTGCATACAAACTAGTGCATACAAACTAGTGCGTACAGACTAGTGCATACAAACTAGTGCATACATGCTAGTGCATACAGACTAGTGCATACACTACTGTGTTGGCTGATGACGCACAGTTTTGGGTTATCCTAGAATGCCTGTAAATTCCTTTAGTTAATCAGTATAGTAAAGGCAACTAAGCGGCCTTTTTGTTACTTTTTTGTTTTACCTTGGCCAGTCCTTTGTGATATAAAAAAAAAAAACAAACAGAAGGATATAAAAATACATATTACATACCAAAGACTACTCTATACATAGAGTATAGAGTAGTCTTTGTACATACATATACAGTACCTACTATATGGGTATGGAAGTACATGATACGAATTATTACCGCATAATAATAGCTTACAACACCTTAATTTGCATTCAAAGGATCAAAGGAACTCGGCTGCCTAATGAAGATTTCGTGTCAGTATAAAAAAAAAAAAAAAAAAAAAAAAAAGTAATATTTTCACCTCATAAACATTCTGATTTAGTATATATATTTGGGATCAGGCTACTTGTTTACAAATATGTGGAGAAAAAAAAAAAATAATAAAAAAGCGATAGAGGAGACAGTGTTGATAAGAGTTATGAGTGAGAGGAGCAGGTACAGCAGGTAGGCAGGTAATAAGCGTAAGCAGGAGAGAATGATTTAAAAGTTTTGTGTAGACTAAAAATATTATTATGACAGGTAATACTAGATTCATTGTGATGGCCAATGTAGCTTTTTTTTATTTTGTTTTTGTTGCCTGCTTATTTTCTAATTGGTGTTTACGTGGACGAGGTTTTTGTACATACCTATTGTACTTACCTGTTGTACTTACCTGTTGTACTTACCTGTTGTACTTACCTGTTGTACTTACCTGTTGTACTTACCTGTTGTATTTATCTGTTGTACTTACTGTTGTACTTACCTGTTATAATTACCCGCCAGGGTGGCGCGGTTGGTAGAATCACGGACTGGTGTTGCAGAGTCCCTGCGCCATTCGGTCAGCGGTTCGAGTCCACCAAATTCGTCCTGGCGTGGTGGCGCTTTGTATAGTCAATAACCTTGTAGTTGGTACTTGCAAAGTGTCTAGATAGGATCAAAGTATCTTATCTTATCTTACCTGTTATAATTACCTATCTTACTATACGTAACTTAACAGCAAAATACATAAGAACATAAGAAAATAAGGAAGCTACAAGAGGCCGTGAGACCTACACGTGGTATTTCCTGTTACTAACACTAACTACACCTTTCATCCCCATCCATAAAATTGTCTAGCTTCCTTTTAAAACTCCCTATTGACTCCGCACTAATTAACTACATGTCTGACTTGAGTCCATTCCAATAATTTATACTTTTACTAACTAATTTCCAGTAATTTCATCCAACTAACTTCATGTATAATTTGGGGCCATCACCGTTTGAGAAATAGACGTTCAAGCTCCACACAGATTTTTTTATGTTCATACCCAAAACTTTACTCACTTTGCCTAAATAAGCGTTGATTAATGAGTAGTAAAAACACAGACTCAGACTTCATAGGTTTCGTCTCAGCGATAGGGGATAACATTCCTCTTGTTATTATATTTTCTTACACAGTGAAAAAACAACTTGGCTTCAGGTTTGGTTAGGACTTAGTTAGTGTTGTTATTTAGTGTGTTAGTGTAGTTAGTTAGTTAGCGTTGTTAGTGTAGTTAGTTAGTTAGTGTTGTTAGTTAATGTGTT
Source organism: Chionoecetes opilio (assembly GCA_016584305.1). Lineage (NCBI taxonomy): Eukaryota > Metazoa > Arthropoda > Malacostraca > Decapoda > Majidae > Chionoecetes > Chionoecetes opilio. Next base: position 446,895 of record JACEEZ010003894.1, read on the forward strand.
AGTGTAGTTAGTTAGTTAGTGTGTTAGTGTAGTTAGTTAGTTAGTGTTGTTAGTTAGTGTGTTAGTGTAGTTAGTTAGTTAGTGTGTTAGTGTAGTTAGTTAGTTAGTTAGTGTTGTTAGTTAGTTAGTGTAATTAGTTAGTTGTTGTTAGTTAGTGTTGTTGAGCGTAGCAGGATCGTGTGCTGTCTGGGTGTGGCTTATTGCAAGATCTGTAGACTTTTAAGATAGTATGTCTATTAATCTGGCTTATTATGTCTGGTTCGGCCTTCCGTGTTTGAAGACATTTCGGGTTATTTTTGGTTCGACTTTACTTCATGTTTTAGAATCGGTGATCACCTAAGCTTAATACGGGATGAAGAAGTCTGAGAAGAAGAGGTGAAGGATATTTCTTTGGTACATAGCTGTTGTATATTTCCTCTCTCTCTCTCTCTCTCTCTCTCTCTCTCTCTCTCTCTCTCTCTCTCTCTCTCTCTCTCTCTCTCTCTCTCTCTCTCTCTCTCTCTCTCTCTCTCTTCTCTTTTCTCTCTATTCTCTTATCTGTTTCACTCTCTTTATAGTTCTGATGGTTCAGCTTCCTATTAAGGTCTGTCTGCTTATGATTGCCCACACAGACGACCTTAGGCCTTTAGTCTCGTTCACAAGTTTTTTCCATGATTTTAATGATCAATTGTATATAAGAAGGCTTGAAAAGGTCTTCATGTGCCCGATTTAATTAAAGAAGAGATAAGATCGATAATGTCTTGTGTTTTTACCTGTTTTGGACATGTATCGTAATAGTAGTAAGTTTTTTGTCATCATAGAGGATTTATTGGCCAAGGATTTACCGTAATACTAGATTTAGTAATACTATATAGTAATAAAAAAAAAATTGAAATTAGCCAAATTAGTTAGATTTATCGTAATGCTAGTGTCTTTTTTCATCCTAGAGAAAGCCAAGGGTAGAAAAAAAAGGAAGTAACAAAAAGTGCGATATTGACAGTCCTCATATAAGCGGACAGTGAGAGAATTATAATTAAAATGGGAGGTATCTTGACACTCTTCTCTTGAATGAATGAAAGCTGTAAGACGGCAGAAAAATTTAATAGAAGTGTAAAGTAAAATTCCTCCTAACACTTACGAGTTGATGGGTTTTTAAGAGGAATTAAACCACGCCTTTCTGACAACAGTTGATGCTTACTTAGTGTTAGAAGCAAAAAACAAGTAGCGGGCTTTTTGTTCCTTTTTTTTTGTTTGGCCCCTGGTTAGTTCTTTTTGATGTAAAAATAAATAAGTAGGTACAGTAAAAGTATTTGAACATTATTTATAGATTTTTTAAAGATCTATAAATAACCTAAAATAACCAAAAATATACTTCAAATAACCTAAAACTAAATAAAATAAGCCTAAAATAACCTAAAATAAACCTAAAATAACCTAAAATAAACCTCAAATAACCCAAAATAGCCTAAAACTAGATAAATACATAATTCATATTCATATATTGCGGTTTTTCTTTCTTTTGTAGGTTGGTGGTAATCTGTAAGGTCATATACGACGGTAGTTATCATCAACAAAACCAAACAAAAAGAGAAGAAACCTTTTTTTTGGTCATTTAGCAAACTGAGAAAAATGGACCTTCGATTCCTGGCTGCATAATGAGTCAGAATCTTTGACACAGTTTCCTGAGTACTAAGATTTTAGGTCGATGAGGAATGTCGCAGGGGCTTGGGTTGGGTAGCGTGCGGGGCTGTGCTAAGTGTAGGTTTTTTTTATGGCAATCATCTAAGTCATCGTTATTTTGCAGCTTAAAAAGAAGACAAACTGACCATTCATTTCGCGTTCCTTTTGATGTGCCCATTAATCTATATGCTATCAAACATCTAAATGCTTCTAAATGTTCATGTAGAACCAAAACAATGTATCGAAGTATGTCGTACCGGACATTTTTTTCATCACGACGGTGACGTATTTCCTACATATGCATTTGCGTGTGTGTGTGCGTGCGTGCGCGTGCGTGCGTGCGTGCGTGCGTGCGTGTGTGTGTGTGTGTGTGCGTGTGTGCGTGTGTGCGTGTGTGCGTGTGTGCGTGTGTGCGTGCGTGCGTGCGTGCGTGCGTGCGTGCGTGCGTGCGTGCGTGCGCGCGCGTGCGTGCGTGCGTGCGTGTAGCCTGGAGGTTAGCAGTTGACATTCCTTGAGGTGTGCATGAATCCATAGTCATCATGTTCGTGTCATCATGTCATCTTCGTCAGGAGTGGGGGTTGAGGTAACAGGCGACGCCCTAGCGGAGGCGTGGCCACTGTGCTTGCTGCTTGTATTACTCCTCTTTATTTATTATTCCTCTTCTATTCCTCTTCTGTTGTTATTCCTCGTAATGCTTCCCGCCACACACTCTTAGCGAGACCACCGAGAGACTATATCATCTCAGTGGCCACGCTCTTAGTCGCCTTGGTCTAGCTTTACTGGTCATAATTGCCGCCGGAACTGTCGACTTGCTGTTTCCTTGTCTCGCTTCTATTCGCGTTATTTATGCTTCCTTACCCGGAACAATGTGTAATATTTTGTGATACTCATTTCACAACTACAGTAATGAAATGCTTGGCGGAGTGAGCTTGCCTCTAGGCCCGTGGGTCAATATTCTTGGTAGGTGGCAATGTGCATGAGGCGGGTGTCTCCCTTGGGTAAGCGGTTATCGTGGTCGCGACGGTAATGCCCCTTGCGTTAGTCTTGCTTCCTCTTTTTTGAAGTGTAATTTAGGTTTGAGCATTGTTTCCTCTTGTTGCTCCTCCGCCCCTCCACTACTACCTCCGGCCGGGCGCTTCCTGCTTTCGTTTGTTGCTTAGTCACTGGCGTCCTGGCGTGGCGGGGCGTGGCGTGGTATGTCGGGACAGGGCGTGGTGTGGGGTGCCCGCTGCTGCCCCGGTGCTCCTGGCGTGGATTTTGGTGTTTTATATATGAATTATGTATAAAAAAAAGATTCTCAATTAGCTTAATGACAAAAAAAGTTACATCTCTTTTTGTTTAGTTTTGTTGATAATTATCGTTGTATATGATATTCTAGGTTACCGTCAACTTACAAAAGCAACAAACACTGCAATATGTGTATATGAATTATGCATACTGTACCTAC
>JACEEZ010003894.1:470000-487500 GCA_016584305.1 Chionoecetes opilio
TTATCACTAATATATTTTATATTATAATAAATATTAAAAAAAATCATATCACTATTCACTCATTTAACCACCTGTGAGTTGACATTTCAGAATTTTTTTTTTAGAAAAGATTTAAAGATGCAAATTTAAAGATTAAGGAAATAAGGATAAATATAGGTATTGCTTTTGTACACTGTCATCACCACCATCACCACCATCTTCATCATCATCATCATCATCATCATCATCATCACAGCAGCAGCAGCAGCAGCAGCAGCATCATCATCACTCAATCACTGGAAACCTGCATATGGAAAAAAATGGAAATACAGAATGTTAATTACACAAGTGTTAGTCTGTGTCCCTGCCTGAACTTATGAATCAGTGGAGCTTTGTCCTGCATTCTTTCATCACTCCGCCAGCGCGACATGATACTCAATATATTCCATTTTCATATCTATATATTTGTTCTCTTATCTTGCATCAGGTCAACCCCCCCCCCTTCCCCTGTGCCTCGTCTGGTAATTAACTAGCACGACACTCACCTAGCTGTCCACCTGTCTATCTATCCATCTGTTTATCTACCTGACTACCTGACTACCTGACTACCTGACTCACTGCATATTCATGTATCTGTCTATCTGTATTTTTCCATTTCTCTGTTTTCATTTTAATCTCTTTGATGATTGTCTGTCTGTCTGTCTGTCTGGCTGTCTGTCTGGCTGTCTGTCTGTGTGTTTGTCTATTGTTTGTGTTTATCTATTCTCCTATCTATCTATATATCTATCTATCTATCAATCTATCTCTGTTCATAGATAGGGCTATTTTTCTGTATATACACACACACACATAATATAACATGACATGACATGGAACTTATTTATATTTATTATATATATTCATCAGTCAATCAATTTATAAATTATCAAGCATAATTTTTTTTTTCGAGATGAGGATGGGAGCGCGCGTCGTAAAATATCGGCGCGCACGCTGGGAAAAAAAAAAAAAAAAAAAAAGTGTTCCCGAATATATGCTGATTTACTCCAACATCCGGGCAGATTGTTCTTGCACTTTAAAATATCACACCAAAATATTTTTTTTTTAATCGCTTAATTGGAAATGCATATTGGGATTTGAAATGGTATCAGGGCAGGGGAATAATACTCGGGGGGAGGAGGAGGAGGAGGGGATTGGTGGGTAGGGGGGGTGGGGATAGATACTCAGCGCTCCTGCCTCAGTATTTCCCCCCCTCATAATCCCCCTCCTGCCCGTGCCTCCCCCAACGCCTCCCCCGCACCCCTCCAGCAGTGTCCGGGGTATGAGGTCGTCATGGGCGCCTTCCCGCACCCCCTGAAGACGTTCCCCCAGGCCGCGTCGCCCCTGGGTGTGCGTGACTCCCTCAGCCCCCGTGGTCACCCCCAGGGAGCCGCCCGCCGAGGCATAATCGCAGACTTATCATGTTGCCTCGGTAATCCTGATGCGAGTCCATAGACCCGACGTAAACAAGCGAGTCTCGTTGTCAAGATTTCCGCTACCGACACAATCCACATTTACCTTGGGAGTGACACAGTGTTCGGTGATTGGCGGGAGGGAGGGAGGGGGGCGTGTCCGCGTGACATGAAGGGCCACTGAGGGACCCGCCAGGCAATCGACCGGAAGGACTCACCGCTGGTTGGCTACCGGGGAAACTGTAGGGGGGGTCGAGGGGGGGAAATTTGTTGTCTGCTGTGAGCCATGGTGAGTATTTGTTTCTGCATTAATGCTTTTTTTTATTACGTGCAGCTTTTTGCGAAAAGTATGATGCATTTTATTGTAATTGTATTTTTTTGATGTCGTGTTTCTGGACGACGTGTCTATATACCGAGGCCGATCCCGGGTGTCGAGTGTGAGTCCTGGAGGTGCGAGGAAACTTTGGCGAGCGACTTGCCAAACTGGTTGTCTGGGCCGCCAAGTTGTCTTCGCAGTGTATCAAACGCAAGCACGAGCTGCCTATTGCACGCCTCACACCGATATTGCACTTGTGTAACTATAGGCTAGGCACTGCTCCAGTTTTTAATCAACGCGAACGTCACAGCGGAGATGATCAATCCAATGTTTGATTATGCTGCCTGTATCGGTACTAATAAAAAAAAAGGAGGGAAAATGATAAAATATTGCGCGGCGTCCCAGTAAAAGATTAACCATAAAGTTGGCGGCGTGCAGCGACGGGCGAGTATTGAGCGCGGCAAAGTGAGCTGGCGGGACGAAAGTTGATATTTACGCCGCGTCCAATTAAAAAGAATGGAAGGAGTGCACAGAAAATAAACAAAAGACATTCAATGTACACGCGCGCACACACACACACACCACACACGCACACGCACACGCACACCACACACATGTACACACAAACAAACAATACATCCAACCAATACAGTATACATAATAATAATAATAATAAATAAAAATTATAAAAATGGACACACAAATATATGCTATCTTCCCTGAGCTTGACGGGGCTGAGACAATGGGTAACACGTTTGTAAGCCACAGGTAACACCGAACTCAGCGCCATCACTGACTTGCCTTCTCCTGTAGCGGTAAAAATATAAATATAAAAAAAAAGGAATCTCCGTTGAGGAAATATCTACATCCATTTTTACTCAGAAATTCACTGAGTAAACACACTTAACCCATAATCCAATAGAAGAAAAAATATCAGAGTATGTATCCCTCTATAATAATGGCATAAATGATGATAATGATAATGGTAATGACAATGACAGGGTGATACAGGCCTTCCATGATAAAGTGAAAAATCGTGTAACATCATACAGTATAAGTCTTCATTGTACATATTTTCATGTCATAAAGATGTTGCAGCGGGTTGACCCTTGTTTTGGGGTGTTGGTGGGTTGCATGGAGCACGGAGCCGATAGGTTGGGTGTCGGGGTGAGGTGGGGGGAGGGGGGGGTCGACTTGATGGAGGAGGCTGTGCAGGGGCGGAGGGGGGGGGGGCAAGAGAGTACCATATAGTAGGGGGCGGGTTCCTGATTTACGGGGAGGCTGGTATAGAGACAGTTGTGGTTATAGTGGTAGGGGGGGTGTGGCGGTAAGGGTGGAGGGGCTGATTGAAGTGGGGGGACAGGAATAGATGTAGGGGGGTATCGAAGTATTGAGAGGGAGGTATACAGGCCGACCAGATAGCAAGTGTGAGGTTTGGTAGACGAGGAGAGAAAATTTTAGGTTTTTGGGGAGATGGGGAGGAGGATATGGATGGATGTCAGACATAGAACAGGGTAAAAACACACCAGAGTTTAGTCCGATTGTGATTGTATTGAGCGGAGGGAAACGTGAAGTGGGGATGTCACTAACAAAAAACACGCAAAAATCCTTGGGTCTAATTAGGAGGGGTAGAGAGGCTGGGTGTTTTAGGAGTGGGGAGGCAGATGATAATGCAGCAGGGTCGTAACTGCGTGCCCTTTAAGGCTTGGTAGTAAGGGAACAGAGGGAGGATGAGAGTGGTAACCTGGAGGGTGTATCGGAGAATGGGCGGCAGGCGAGGCAGCTGGGATAGCGTAGGAGGGAAGGAGTATACTGGTGTTGGTGGTGTTGGTGGTGGTGTTGGTGGTGTGGTGGGGTGGGTGGTGTGTGGTGGTTGGGGTGGTGTTGGTGTGGTGGTGGTGGTGTTGGTGGTGGTGGTGGTGTTGGTGGTGGTGGTGGTGGTGTTGGTGGTGTTGGTGGTGTTGGTGGTGGTGGTGGTGGTGGTGAGAGTCCCTTGTTTCCTTATGTCACTGGAGAGGATTGGAGACAAGGGGGAAGATGTGTGTGTAGTCTTTAAGGCAAGAGAGAGAGGGGGAGTGAGAAGGTGGTTATAGTAAGGAAAGAAAGTTTTAGGTGGTTTTCAGGAGTATGAGGATGGGACCGAATTGAGAGAAAGAGAATGGAAGGAGAGGAGGAGGAGGAGGAGGAGGCGGAAGAGGAGGAGGAAGTAGTGTACGAGGGAAGGAGAGGAGGAGGAGGCGGAAGAGGAGGAGGAAGTGTACGAGGGAAGCAAGAGTAGTAGTAGAATGGAGGGGAGATGCAACACGTGTCCAGGGGTGTGTGTGGAGATGCAGTTCAGTTTTCCCATGTGTTTCTCGAGACTCCTCCTTCCTCTTACCGCCTCCTCCACTCCTCCTCTCGCCTCCTCCTCCACTTCTTCCTCTCACTGCCTCCTCCACTCCTTCCTCTCACTGCCTCCTCCACTCCTTCCTCTCATCGCCTCCTCCACTCCTTCCTCTCATCTCCTCCTTCCTCTCATCTCCTCCTTCCTCTCTTCTCCACTCTTTCCTCTCATCGCCTCCTCCACTCCTTCCTCTCATCGCCTCCTCCTCCACTCCTTCCTCTCATCTCCTCCTCCACTCCTTCCTCTCATCGCCTCCTCCACTCCTTCTCTCACCGCCTCCTCCACTCCCTCCTCTCATCTCCTCCTCCACTCCTTCCTCTCATCGCCTCCTCCACTCCTTCTCTCACCGCCTCCTCCACTCCCTCCTCTCATCTCCTCCTTCCTCTCATCTCCTCCTTCCTCTCTCCTCCACTCTTTCCTCTCACTGCCTCCTCCACTCCTTCCTCTCATCTCCTCTTCGTTTTCGTAGATCTTGTTTCTTTTTACCACGCGAGGAGGTACTCTACACTACACTATATATAGAGAGACGCTTTCTTTGGTCGCTGGAAAAGGGTAATATAGAAGGTTCAATGCTTTCTTTGCTCGCTGGAAAAGATGCACAAATTCTGGGTTGAAAATATCGAAGTAATGACGTTGGAAGGAATATAAGATTGTATGTAGTAAGGTTTAAAGGAATAAGAGTGTTGGTAGTAAGGTTTAAAATCAGAGGACGAAGGAAAACTTTCTTAGGGAGAAAATCTTGCGTTTGTTTGTGTTTGTGCGTTGCTCATCAACCGATATTTTTAGCTTCTTGTTTTAATGAGAATGAAGCTTAAGAAAATATAATGTAAAAAAAATGATATGGAAAATGTGTGGATAACTTAGGCTATGAAAAGAAATATTAACCCTTTCACGCCCAGATATTTCCTTTGCTGTATGAAAATAGTCTGTTGTTAGGTATGAAATTACGAAAAGTAACCTAATATACCAAGTAACTAACGTGCATGTTTGGTTATGTGTAAGGTAGTTGTTTGTCTGTCTGTTTGTCTGTCTAACTGGCTGTAACTAACTGTCTTGTGTGTGTATAGTACGTATATGTATATGAGTGAGATATTTCTGTCTGTTAGAATAAAAAAAAACGAATGAGTTATAAAAAGTAAGGTTATGAAAAGGATTTGAGTATTTTTGTATTAATCTGATGGAAAAATGCTGCAGGAAGGTGCTAATAAATATAAAAAACAATCATATGTCCTTAGTTTGTGTTGATCCTGTAATTGTAAGGCTCCTAATTATTCTTAAGGTAATATTCCAGTCGTCAGAAATTTAAGTTGATGCAGATGACATATTATATATTTCTTCTTGCTGTTTAACGTCATATTTTCCCATAATATCTTTTGAGGTAAGACGGCCGATGATACCTCCAACTATCTCTATCCGTTGCCTATATATTTCTTCTTAACCCCTTGAGGCCCAGAACGTAATTTTCACTGCAATTTGGCTACCATTAGACAATTTTAACGAATATAAGCAATGTTTTATAGATATGACCAGTTTAGTATCCTTGTCCACTAGCTAATTTGTTTATTTAGTTACTTTTCGTTATTATATGGCTAACAGACGATTTTATATAGCAAAGGAAAGATCTGGGCGTGAAGGGGTTAATGCAATATATTAAAACTATATCATACGTGTCTCAGTATAGCATGTCCTTGCAGTGTTATTCAGGGGCGTTACGGCGGTGTCCTCACATGGGTCTTGTCCTGGTTTTCCTGTCTTGATGTCTTATTCCTTATGTCCTATGTCTAGCTTACCTTTCTATAAGCTAGCTATATTCCTTTTTTTTATTGTATACTTATCATTATTATTTTTTTTTTACAGTAACTTTTCCTCCCCTGGTTTATATCATGGTGTCTCATCTTTGTTTTACACTTTTATTCCTGACTTTCCAGTGTCCATTTTTAGTATATTCCATTTTTTTTATCTTCATAGTATACCTATTTATTATCATTGATTATTATTATTTTTTATAGTATCTTTGCTTTCCAGTCTTGTTTGTATTCCTATCGACCTCTCCGCAGTGTCCATTTTTAATAACTCCTTTTAATCAACCAATACCTCTTTTACTATTGCATGTAATAATTATGTATTCATGGGACTCATAACATAAACGATTTGGAAGGCCTAGATATGTTGGAAAAGGATAATTTAGGCGTAAAGGAAGATTTGGAAGACACTAAAAAAGCTGAAAAAGGAAAATTTAGGCCTAGTTGAACATTTTGAAGGCCTAGAAAATGTTCAGCCAATACCTCTTTTGTTTTCCTGGCTCTGGACACTCATCACAGGACAGTGTAAAATGTTTCTATGGTAACAGTGTGTATGGGAGTCTTGGAATTAACACTAGATTTTATTCTCTGGAACTCAAGACTCTGCCATAACTTTATATTCTAAGCTGAAGGTCGTTACTCCTTATATCATTATCTTGTCCGTTGTTATGATTTTTAACCCCTTCACGCCAAAATTTTCCTTTGCTATAAAAAATCGTATGTTGTCGAGCCATAAAATAACGAAAAGTAACTTAATATACCAAATTAGCTAGTGGACAAGGATACAAAACAGGTCACATCTATAAAATATTGCTTATATTCACTACAAAAATTCTAATGGTAGCCAAATTACAATGGAAATTACGCTCTGGGTCTCAAGGGGTTAACACTAAATTTTATTCTCCTAGAAACTCAAGACTCTTTGCCATAGCTTTATATTCTTAGCTGACTGTCGCTGCTCCTTATATCATTATTTTGTCCTTTGTTCTTCTTTTTAATATACTTCCTATAACATACTTTTCCCTTATACCTTCCTTAATATACTCTTATAATACTACTTACTTAATATATCTTCTCGTATGTAAGAACGGATTTCAACACTACTGACCTTTACCTATGAAGTGGAGAATAAATTTATATATATTTTTATTTGCGTGAATAATTTTTAGGCCGCGTTGCATTTGATATTACACTTGGCTACACAGTTTTCTATATGATAATTGGCGTAAAATTTGTGAGGACTTTTACATGTATGCAACTGAGAATATTCATGGCGTGTGTATGCGTGTATGCGGCATTTTTTTCTCGTTTAGGCAAATGAATGCTGACCCGGACTTGTAAATGAATAAAGGAAAAATGCTCGCTATGTGTCCGTCGCTCCATAATGGTAAAACGATAAAGAATTTTTCATTATACATTTGACTCAAAATCTTAAACAGTTCCTGAATGAAAAAATAATTATGTGTAAATCATAGGAAGGACTACTAAGGAATATATCTGCATCGGAAATGAATGGGATATAAGGAGATTGAATGTTCTAGTGTTAAATAATATAAAGTAGTGAAAGTACAGGTGTCACGGCCTAAACATTTATTCACACAATAAAAATATATATAAGATTATTCTCCACTCCATAGGTAAAGGTCAGCTGTGTTGAAATCCATTCTTACGTGCGAGATGATATTTATATATTTAAAATCATAACACCGAACAAGATTATGAAATAACTCTTGCATTAGAAAGGCGGACAGGAAGGAAAGGTTAGAAGATTATGATACTATAGTTGTTAATTAAAGCACCGCAAGACCATAGAAATTAGATATAATTATAAAAGGGCAAAATTGAAGAGAAGCGTCTAGTAGAGTTATAAATCCTGCAATAAATAAGTAATTGATTCTTGCATAAAAAAACACAAATTATATATATATAATCACGTAAAGAAAATAAACATGAAAATTATGATATCACGTCAAAATACCCATTAAAATTATGATATCACTTAAGAAAACAAAAATCACTTATAAAAACCCATTAAAATTATGATATCACTCAAGAAAAAAAGATGTCACGTAAAAAACATCACATGAAGATCATAATGATAACCAATACAATACAGCAAAGGCAAATACGTCATTGTAGGAGGCAATGGTAGAGGAAGGGAGACACTTAAAGAATTAACCCATTCAGGAAGCAGACTATAGCTATTAATTAATTTGGTCTCATTAGAAACATGGAAACTCTAGCAGCGGCATCATATCAAACACAGGCATAAATAAGTAGGACTGTTGAAGGTAGAAGTTTGCTAAGAGAAGAGTTATGTCAGGAATATAATAATGAGCTTATAGTTTAACCCTTTTACTATAACGATTGTCGGAAAATGCATTAACCCCTTCACGCCCGGATCTTTCCTTTTATATACTAAATTTTCTGTTGTTAGCCATAAAATTACGAAAAGTAACTGAATATACCAAATTAGTTAGTCGACGAGGATACTAAACAGGTCATATCTATAAAATATTGCTTATATTCACTAAAAATCGTGTAATGGTAGGCACATTTCAGTGGAAATTACGTTCTGGGCCTCGGTAAAAAAAAAAAGGAGAATCAAGTACAGGACAAGATATTATGTGTATCAAGTTAGAAATTACAACAGAGGGAGTTACTAGAATGACGGATGATGCGTACACTTGTAAAATAATAAAAAAACAAAGTCACTCTTGAGATATTTATAAAAAGACAAATATACATAAATACATGACGAGCATTATAATATTAGTTGTGTAAATTGTGAGTTAATATTTTTGTGTATTAGTAATATTGTGTATTATAGATTGTGTAGTACAGCGAGGTGAAAATAATGTTTAACCCCTTGAGGCCCAGAACGTAATTTCCATTGCAATTTGGCTACCATTAGACGATTTTTAGTGAATATTTTATAGTGCAATTAGTGCAATGTTTTATAGATATGACCTGTTTAGTATCCTTGTCCATTAGTAAATTTGGTATATTCTGTCACTTTTTGTAAATTTATGGCTGACAACATACTATTTTTTCTTTAGCAAAGGAAAGATCTGGGCGTCAAGGTGTTAATAGGAATGTCAAGCAGTTAAGCGATGCCATGACAAAAATGTATCAAGAAAACATTAAGAATTTAGAGTTTACACAGATTTTATTCATTATCTCGTTTACAAACCTTGATGAGTTGAGTTATATAGATACAGTAGTGTGTTTATTAGTGGTGGTGGTGGTGGTGGTGGTGGTGATGGTGGTGGTGATGACTCTGGTGGTAGCTGAGGAAAAATCTGTGGTGGTTGAAGTTGTAATAATGTCTGCTGTGTTGTAATGGTGGTGTTGGTGATGTTGGTGGATGTTATGAAAAGAACGGAGATGATGGTGATGGTATATGTGTGTTATGAGGAAGGATACTCTTGAGATAGTGGTGATGTTAGTTGTGATGTTAGTGGTGTTGATAGTGAGAGTAGTGTGAGAAGGTGGTTGCGATAATGATGATGTTAGTGCTGATGATGGTGATGTATATAGTAAAGTAACATAATTTTTCATGGTATATAGTGATAGGGGTTGAGGCGATGATTCCAGTTTTTGTTTCATAGTCAAGTATATATCTTATTTTACAGCTAAAATTAATAGAAGTTGACTAGAGAAAAGAAAAAAATATATACATACAGAGTCCAATGCAATGTAGTGTTCGCAAATTAAGTTCCCTAAGAATAAATGTAGAGCATAATACATATCAAAATGGCTGAGTAGCAACAGTAGCAATGATGATATTGATAGAAAATAGTTTAATGTGAAGAAAGCGCAACGTATAAGAAAAGCTGTTGTTTTTCTTGAAATATATAAAAGGTAGGAATGCATTAATAAAGACACCGACTACAAAAATTTAGACAAAAGTAATGAAATGATGGTTGAGATGATGTAGTTGTAAATGAAAACCTTGATATTTTTTTCTTGGCTAGATATATTTTGTGTGTGAAAATAAATATCCTCGTAAAGTCCGCCATAAGCGTTCCAAAAGCAGATCCAACATACATATATGCAAAGGAAAAAGCAAAAAAATGCAAAGGGAGGAAAGGAAATACTCATATACGACAACTAATAAGGCCTAGAGTGTATCTTAACGTACATTATATATATGATTACTAACTTCAATAAACTTACGCTCGGGGATAACTATGTTGTTGGATGAAGCTATTATTATGAAATATGGGTGGTGATTGTGGTGGCGATAATTGTGGTGGTGATGGTGGTGGTGGTTGTTGGTTGTGGTGATGGTGGTGGTGGTGTTGGTAGCGGTTGTGGTGGTGATGCTGGTGATGCGTGAAACGTTAGCAATGGTGATGAAGGTGGTAACTTGTGGTGATGGCAGTAGTTTTAGTAGTAGTAGTAGAAGTAGTTATAGTAGTTGTAGAAGTGGTAATGGTAGTGGAGGTGGTAGAAGTGGTGGTCGTGCTTATGGTGGGGATGTAGGAAAATGCTTTGAGGAATGTGAAATGATATTGAATAATGTTAATACAGTTTTAGGCTGATAATATATTGTTAATTTGTTAGAAGGTGCCAGGGTGCTTAGTGGCGACTGCGAGACCTGTGTGTGTGTGTGTGTCTGTGTCTGTGTCTGTGTCTGTGTCTGTGTGTGTGTGTGTGTGTGTGTGTCTGTGTCTGTGTCTGTGTCTGTGTGTGTGTGTGTGTGTGTGTGTGTGTGTGTGTGTGTTAGGTTTTGTCCTTCAAAGAATAGCGATGATGATGATAATGATGATAATAATAGCAATGATAGTAACAATGACTGTAATCAAATTTCCGCATGTTTTCTCTACTATTGCGTGATGTAATATTTAAAAACGAACCAGAAAAAAAATGTAATCAGACGTTATTTATACACGTTTTTTCATATTCCTTCATGATATAGTATTGTTCTGTACACCAAATACACACCTGCAGTGCAGTGTACAGTACATGCATGCAGTGTATAGTATAAAATACACTATAGTTTGCGTGTTGCCCTATGTTGTGCACTATTGATACAATATTGTATACTGCATTGTAACTGCAAAACTGTTATGTCACAACAACGGCAGTAACAACAACAATAACAACAGCAACATAAGGTACTACTACCACTACTACTACTACTACTACTTCTACTACTACTACTACTACTTCTACTTACCACTACTATTACTTCTACTAATACTACTACTACTACTACTACTACTACTACTACTACTACTACTACTACTACTACTACTACTACTACTACTACTACTACTACTGCTACTACTACTATCACCACTACTATTACCACTACTATTACCACTACTACTATACTACTACTACTACTACTACTACTACTACTACTACTACTACTACTACTACTACTACTACTACTACTACTATTACCACTACTATTGCCTACTACTACTATTATTACTACTACTATTACCACTACTTCTACTACTACTACTACTACTACTACTACTACTACTACTACTACTACTACTACTACTACTACTACTACTACTACTACTATATATATATACTACTACTACTACTACCACAACTACTACCACCATTACCACTACCACTACCACTGCCACTACTATTCCACTACCACTACCACTACTTTATCCACCACAACTATATATACTCGTGGTGTCAGGTGAGCGTCGTGTGTGAGACTGTAGGTGAAATGCAGATGAAGGAGTGGCCTTGAGAGTGAGGGGAAGAGGGAGGAGCTGGGGGAGGGGAAAACTGTGCTGCGGGAAAGAAAAAGGGGAAAAAGGAAGAGGAAGGGGGGTGAGGGTAGGGCCGTAGAGAGGTATCAGCTTGAATGTAGGTGCGCGATTAAGAGAACGTGAGAATACTACGACCAGTAACAATAGTCATAAAAAATAATGCAATGTGTTAATAGCATTGACGGGAGGAGTGTTATTAAGGAGGATTTCATGATTACTGGTATGGCAGATTGTTTTATCTGTATTGATAGCGATATTTTTTCTGTTATCATTATTGTATCATCATTGTTTTCATTGGTACTACTGCGACTGCTACTACTACTACTACTACTACTACTGACTACTACTGCTAATATTGCTGCTACTACTACTACTACTACTACTACTGGTACTACTGCTACTACTACTACTACTACTACTACTACTACTATTGCTACTACTACTACTACTACTATCTACTACTACTACTACTACTACTACTACTACTACTACTACTACTACTACTACTACTACTACTACTACTACTACTACTACTTTTCCCCTTGTTTTTGTACCGGGCTTCAATGGTGTTGCTATAAAAAAATATCATTATTGTTACTGTTATTGTTGTTATTTTTTTAATTTATAGCAGTACCATTGTTATTATCATCATACTTTATAGCTATTATATTATTAATAGTACTTATATTTGCAGTAGTAGTAGCAACATTATAGCAGTATACTAGTAGTAATAGTAGTTGTATTAGAAACAGTAGTAGAATATTCATAATGATATATATATACAATTCGTCATCCACTGTTATCCTTGCTATTACCACCACCACCACCACCACCACCACCACCACCACCACCACCACCACCACCACTACAACTATTTTTAATACTTCTGATATTTCCATCATTAGATCTATATCGCGGCCAAATTAACAGAATTATCTCCCATGAGTCGAAATACGGCGTGGAAATAAGCGATAGTTTTGAAAATGAATACATAATTATAGATGTAGATAAATAGAGTTTATATAAAATAGTAAATAGATTATAGAATAAAGTTTACAGCTTATGATTATATAAAGAGAACCATGACGATAATTCAATAGCAAATTTCAGATGAAAAGGTTACCTGAGACTGTATAGCTTTTGAAGAGGTTTATTTTGCTGAAAGAAAACTTAGAGTAAAAGTAAAGGCAAGTCAATCGTCCACAAGGATCAAAATGCACGAGAATAACTAAGAAAACTTGCTAAATGAAAAATAATAACTAGACAATAATAGGAACAGAAACTACTGCAACTTCCTCTACCACTACTATTCCTACTTCTATTAATTGCACTACTACTAACTACTACTACTACTACTACTATTACTACTGCTACTACTACTACTACTACTACTACTATTACTGGTGCTAGTTCATCATCTGTTGATACTACTGCAACAACAACAAGAATCCCTACCTCTCCTCCTACTACTACTACTACTACTACTACTACTACTACTACTACTGACTACTACTACTACTACTACTACTACTACTACTACTACTACTACTACTACTACTACTTCTATATACTTCTACTACTACTACTATTACTATACTTCTACTTATACTGGTACTACTACTACTACTACTATTTCTACTACTACTACTACTACTGCTATATTACTACTTATTAGCTCTGTTGCTGCTGCTTTCACTACTTTTCACATTACCACCACCGCCACAATATACAACACACTACCAAATTCACTATCACAACCACACCATCATCACCACCAAGAAAAGCGATACCATAGCAATAGCAGTAGTCATGATGATAATAATAATAATAACAATAATGATAATAGCCATATTAATAAGGTGTTTAATAATTACGAACAACCCTCATAGTTAAATCTCAGTAGAATTACTCAAAAACTACGTAGTATAAAGGAGAAATCTTAGCGGCGTTGCTCTAGTCTCAAAGTAAATATCAAAAATATATATTTGCCCAACTATAAACAGAAGAAAATGAACATATCCCAACATCTAGGCAGAGTTCTTTTAATGAAGCTCTTAAAAAAGCTATAGTAATGATAATAACAATAACAATGATAATAAAAATAGCCATTTTAATAAGGTGTTTAATAATCACGAACAACCCTCATAGTTATAATCCTCGGTATAATGAAATATAAACTACGATTGTGTTAACCCCTTCATGACCAGATATTTCCTTTGCTATATATCATTGTTTGTTAGCCATTACAAAAGGTTACTTAATATACTAAATTAGCTAGTGGACAAGGGTACTAAACAGGTCATATCTATAGAATATTGCTTACATTCATTAAAATAGTCTAATGGTAGCTAAATTGTCAATGAAAATTACGTTCTGTGTCTCAAGGGGTTAAGGATGGAAATCTTAGCGGCGTTGCTGAGTCTACAGTCTTAAAGTCAAAGTCAAAGTCAGTCAAAAATATATATTTGCCCAACTATAAACCGAAGAAAATGAACATATCCAACATCTAGGCAGAGCTCTTTTAATGAAGCTCTTAGTCTATACTGACGAAGCGACGCCCCGGGGAAGCCAACATTGTCCCTCCCTCTCTCGCGTTGGGGCGGCGAGCAGCGGGGTGGCGGCGGCGTGCTGGCGGTGGTGGTGCCGTGTTGTATCGGCTATCGGTGGTGCTCCCTGCCTCACCTATCGCCCTGTCGTGTGGCCGAGGGAATGGGTATTGTTATTATCATTATTGCTATCATTATTATTATTATTATTACTGGTATCATTATTGTTATCATTATTATTTATTATTATTATTATTATTGCTATCATTATTGTTATTATTGTTATCATTATTATTATTGTTATCATTAATGTTCCTATTCTTCTTATTATTATTATCATTGTTGCTATTCTTATTAGTTTCGTTATCGCTGTTAGTTATTATCATTATCGCCATCACTATTGTCATCATTGTTATTATTATCGTGGTGATCATCTATACAGTGATAGTTGATTTATTATTTACATGTGTTTGCAGGAAGTCTGATTATTATGAACGCTAGTTTATTTTCTTAATTTGTATTATTTTTTATATTATCATCATCAGTATCATCATTATCGTAATTAACATTGGCATCAATATCATCATAATCATCATCAACATCATTAAGCACTAGTATGCGTAATATCAATAGTAGTATAGTAGTAGTAGTAATGATAATAACAATAATAATAATAGAAATAATAATAATGATTATAATAGTAGTAATAGTAGTAGACGACACAGCAGCAGCAGCAGCAGCAGCATAGCAACAAATAGAATAACAGTGATGATAATAACTAAACCACATGAGGGGTGGGGGGGGGGGGGGGGGAGGGCACAAACGGTTACAATTAACAATATTTCGCTACCACCAATTTCTGAGCTCAATTGACATAACCACAAGCCCCTGTGGGACCCGACGGCGAGCAGGGGGGTCGTAGTGTCTGGGGGAAGGGCACTGCGGGCTGAGGAAGAGGGGAGGGGCGAGGAGGGGTAGGGAGGGGCAGGGAGGGTGACGCAATACCCTCCTTCCCCCTCCTCCTCCATCAAGCAGGTTTTTTCTTCTCGGTGTGTCCAGCTTAAAGAGGTCCCTTGAGTCTCCCCGTGTGGCTGACCCTCACCTGTGCCCCGCCTCTTGTGTACCCCAACGTACCCTGCCGGACCCTACCCTTCCTGGACTCCCCTACCCCTCCTTCCCTTCCCTCCCTGCCTCCATCCATCCCTCGTGCCCTCCGTTACCTTGCAGGATCCCGCTAGGCCGTCTGCGATACGCTTCACTAACTTTTCCTCCTTCTTCTTCTCTTTTATTTTTTATCTCCAGTGGTCGTGTTGTACTGTCATACCTTTTACGCACATGGTGATCCCCTGACCGCCTCTGTGTGGTGTATGGAATCCTTGTGTTATGTATGCCAGCGTTCGTCTAAGCCCCGGCATAGTATACACTGATCCCTGTGGTGTCCTGTGAACCTGTAGTAACACTTGGGCTTGTCTCTCCTGTAGAAGCTTGTTGCGTGGACTGTTGAAGCTCCCATTGTTCTGCTGGAACTTGTATCTGAGTCGACTTGTTTTTTTCTCTCTCCTCTTACTGCACATGTGTCTTCTGATGGAATATGTTTCGTCTTGATAAATATTCTGATTCCTGTTGAAGCTTGTAATGATTTGGAATTAGCTGAGTCTTGTAGAAGCTTGTAAATTTTGGTTGGATATCATAATGTACAACAACAGTTTATTGGGTGCTCGCTTCATGCATTTTTATATAACGAAAGAAGAGGCAAGGCTCGTCAATCAAATTAGCGACAGAGAAAAGCTCGATATCTATGCCGTGAAATACGTAAAATGAAAAGTTACAGAATTCCAAAAGAGAAATTTATTGTAGTTTCTGAAGCTGAAGTGAAACAAATCCTACTGAAGTTCTGTGCACCGTAATGAAATTCTTTGTAATCTGTTGCATCTATCTATCTATCTATCTATCTATCTATCTATTTATAGTGTATCTAGTGTATCTATCTATCTATATAGTTAGATAGACAGATAGATAGATAGATAGATATTGATATGTAAAATATTTTATGCTCTTTTTTCATGTCTACTTTCTTTCCTTCTTTCTTTCTTGACGTCCGATGAACCACGACAACTTATTCAAACAGTAGTGAGTTATCCTACTACCGATTTGTCTTCTGGAGCTTCATATATTCTGTTTCTTGAGTCCTTTGTTACCAAGCATTGCGAAGTCTTGCTGAACCCACAAACTCAGAGTCGCCTTGTTTAGTTCAGTCCCTACAGAGTTGAATTTAAACATAGCGATATGCTGTTAAGACTCATTAACTCCCACTGAAAATCATCTTGTCCTTCTGTTGCCTGTTATTCCCCGACTGAAGACCACTATCATGCAGAATTCCGGGTTTTTCCTTACTGAGGGCCTTCTGCTGCGCCTCCCTGCATGCCCTCTGCCCTGCCGCGGGTGGGTGGCGGCGGCGTGATTCACTCCGCCTCGGTGGTCACTGATTTCCTACCCTGTACATCGGTGCCTGTTACGTGTGACTGCCTCTCGCCGACCATAGAGTAATGCGTAGGCTGTGAGAGAGAGAGAGAGAGAGAGAGAGGAGAGAGAGAGAGAGAGAGAGAGAGAGAGAGAGAGAGAGAGAGAGAGAGAGAGAGAGAAGAGAGAGAGAGAGAGAGAGAGAGAGAGAGAGAGAGAGAGAGAGAGCAGCGGGCCACTAACTTTGAGTCTTTGCATCTTTATCAAAACCATGACAACAAAGTGGATGTTGTGTGTGTGTGTTTGGATGTCGTGTTTGTCACTAAGGCAAAGCTTGTGGACTATATTTCAGTAGAAATATCATATATATATATATATATATATATATATATATATATATATATATATATATAATATATATATAATATATAAATAAATATATACATATATATATATATATATATATATATATATATATATATATATATATATATATATATCAGGGTTGTTATGTTTTAAATATATTTATTTAAATTATCTGATTTTAATCAATTATAATTATTAGTGAAACAAAACATGATATAGATAATGGTGTATCTCTTATAAATAAGCTCATAAATTTCTTATTCCATGGAACTGCACATACTGCTACATAGTGTAGGAAGGTAATTTCATTCATAGGGATGTTGTACATAATGCATTTTTATATGAAAATGTTTGTATTCTTTGCCTTTGTAATGATTTAACTACCACGTCATAGTACACTCAATTGCTGCCTTTACAGTTACATATTATGAATCTACTTTTCATGGAGAG
>JACEEZ010003894.1:495000-497500 GCA_016584305.1 Chionoecetes opilio
ATTTGTGACGTTGGTAGAGGCAGTAGTAGTAGTAGTAGTAGTAGTAGTAGTAGTAGTAGTAGTAGTAGTAGTAGTAGTAGAAGTAGCAGCAATAGTAGTATATAGTAGTAATAGTAGCAGTACGAGTTACAACATTATCAACAAAAACATCAGAAGCTATGGAGGAGAGGCAGCAAGAGTTAGAAGAGTGGCAATATATTTGATAGTAATATTAGCGGCAATTATATCGATAGTAATATTAGCGGCAATAATATTGATATAGTTATACTGTTAGTTGCAGCAGAATTATGTTATATTTAGTCATATGAAATATGTTAGTTAGGGCAGAATCAGAGGCAACAAAATCATCATCAATAGTACGACATGCAGTACTAATAGAAACACCAGCAATGGTAGAAATCCTCGCTTGAATCATAGTTAATCGCGAAGGAACAAATGACCACCTAGATATTCCCAGCCGGTAGTGACGACTTCATTGTTCTGAAAATTACATGGAACTGAATAATTTATGAAGCAAGGCCTATGTGAACTTACGCAGTATGATTAATAGAAAAATAGAAAAAATAGAATAGAAAAATAGAAAAATAGAATTTAAGATAGAAGAAAATAGAGAAATAGAAAAATAACCTGCTTTCATAATGTAGACATAAAATTAATATACATATGCAAAGAAAAACAAATTCGAAACGAAAAATACCACGCGTGGTCAAGGCGGTGGTCCCGGGGGTCGCCGTGGCCCTCTTGTGCGCGGCGGTGACTGCCTTGAGGGTGCCCCTCAGCCCTCCACGCCTGGGAGGCCCGGGGCATGCAGGCACCGCTACGTGGCGAGGCAGGCAGTTGCTGGGACAGCTCGGTGTGCTGAACTTTCCCAGGGACCCCCTTAAGCTGTGCGGAGGGCCCTCCGAAACCAGCTGGTAGAGACTTCATCTGCTGGTGAGCCTGCTGGTGAGGGTCTGCAAGCTGAACTGCCTTCGGGAGAAGACGCAGAGGGCTGAGGAGCACCTCAAGGCAGTCACCGCCGCGCACAGGGGGGCCGCGGCGACCCCCGGGGCTACCGGTTTGACCACGGGTGCTATTTTTCGTTTCTGATTTTTTTTCTTCGCTTCGCCTTCGTTAACAACATGATGTGCGTGGTGGCACTTTCCGTACTGTCCGCACTTCTCTCATACACATCTTCCCCACTTCCCTCATTAATTTCCTCCCTTCCTTCATGCCCTTGATTCATCTCCTATTCCCTTCTTTCCTGTTGTTTTTAAATCAATCATAATGTAGAAGTTGTAAAATGACGCAACAGATCCCATTGAAATGTTTAAACTTAAGTCGATTGATACTTAAAAAACTATTTTCTGCCTTTTTTTTATGTAGTAATTGCTATGATCATTTGTATTACGCATGCTCTTCTCTATACGTCCTCCGAAAGGCACAAATGAAAGCAAAGTTGATGCCCGAAATAATGCAGAATTAGCGACAAGACAGTACATCAATACAAACACCCTTGGGACACATTCTGCAAATTTTTCTATTGCTTTTTTATATTCTTACATTTAACAAATACCAATATTTTTCAACACACCATCCTGGGTTTGTGTTTTTTCAATGTCTGTATGTGTGTGTATGTGTGTATGTGTGTGTGTGTGTGTGTGTGTGTGTGTGTGTGTGTGTCCATAGGTAAGTCAGTGATGCTCTAATGCTCTTACAACATGGTATTGTCGGATACTTGTGTATTTCGCCCCTGGAATGCACTGCACTATGTTGTCTTTTCTCGAGCTGCCGTACACACACACACACACACACACACATACACATACACACACACACACACACACACACACACACACACACACACACATACACACATACACACACACACACACACACACACACACACACACACACACACAGACACATACAGACACATACACACAGTATCGCCGGCACCGCTGAGGCCAGATAGACATGCAGGGAATATGCTTGATACGCGAATCTAATCATCAGTATTGCGTTGCCTTTGTTTACGTTGAACGTTTAATGCTTACATTCTTAAATAGCTTTAATTATAGCTCACTAACCTGATCTCTGATGTTTATCTTGTTTTCTGCGGATTTCAGTAACAGTTTTTTGACGTAGTATTCATATTCCTTATTACACAACTAACTCATAAGGTCAACCATAGCATCCATGCGTGTCTTTGCCTTACCTAAATAAGGGCACGCCTATGAACTTTGTTTTGGTGAACTTGTAGATATCCGAAAGCGGCCCTTCAATCTGCCTTCAAGTCGCCTGGGTTAATATATTTGGTCAGCAGAGAGCGCCAGGCTCTCCACAGCAGTGTGAATGAGGCGCCAAAAGTCTTGCCGCTTAAGGTTAGGCATCCCGCTGATAACAAGACTTTAAGTTCAGCAAGACAGAACAGATGAACACATAAATGAATACGTAGCTTAAACAAGTAACGCTCAGAACAAAAACAAGTGCAAACCGCCTCTGTCGCAGCTCATTTTTA
>JACEEZ010003894.1:502500-505000 GCA_016584305.1 Chionoecetes opilio
GATTTTTCGCCTCGTAAAAACCCCAGAGTATACACACACCAATAATACAGATAACTGTTTCGGTTTCATCACGCAGCATCTTCTCTAGTTGTCATTTTCTTTATTTCCTTGTATTTAACATAAGAAAATAAGGAAACTACATGAGGCCGTGAGACCTACACGAGGTAGTTCCTGTAATTTTTTTTTTTTTTTTTTGGTGTGTTTCCCTTCTACCTGTAATTATGATGATGATTATCGTCATATCAATGTTTATTACAATTTCCGTATTATTCCTTATTTTCATTATTTTTTATATTATCATTATGTTTTCCAGTTACGTTATTAATTTGCTTTCTGTTTGATAGGGTCTTAATTGTTGTTAGGTTCTTAATTATAATCATATTTCTACTTTTTTTGCTATTATTGTAACTATTGCATACTATTCTTGTTTTTATTATGATGTGAAGCTCAGTAGCAGCTTCAGTATAAGATCAGAATGATATATACCTACGGATCCCAGTAACGGATAGAGACACAGCACTACAGAAAATGATGTATTGGCTAACTGAGTAAAAGTATTGAATTTAGATCTGAAACTAATGTGCATATGTCCAACAGCATACATATCCTATATATTTGAATAGCCTACAGGTGCTATAGGCTCCAACGTAAAATATAAATGATAAAATAATAATATCTACAAGGTTGTCAGATATTCGCGTATCATTTCATATCCTTATCAATGAACTGAATGAAGAAATTTTTTTTTATAAGATCGAAGAGGATGAAGTTTAGAGAGACACTTTGCAAGACTTATCTAGGAAGGACAAGATGGCGGAAGGATGTCATTATTATTAGCAACTTTATGAAATGGAACGAAATATCCTACTGCCTGGCGATCATGAAACTGTACCTGTATACGTTGTTGCAGCGAAACCATTACCTTGTTAACAACCTGATTGAAACCTAAATAACTCAACAAAACCTAACCCAAACCTACCCTAAACCTAACATAACCTAAACCAAACCTTAACATAACCTAAATCTAACCTAGCTTAACCTAAACGTAACCTAACATAACCTAAACCAAACCTTAACCCCTTGAGACCTAGAACGTAATTTACATTGTAATTTGGGTACCATTAGACGATTTTTAGTGACTATAAGCATTATTTTATAGATATGACCTGTTTAGTATCCTTGTCCACTAACTAATTTGGTATATTCAGTTACTTTTTGTAATTATATGGCCCGACAACATGATTTTCTATAGCAAAGGAAAGATCTGGGCGTGAAGGGGTTAACAGAACCTAAAGCTAACCTAACATAACCTAAATCTAACCTTAACATAACCTAAACCAAACCTTAACATAACCTAAACCAAACCTTAACATAACCTAAATCTAACCTAACTTAATAAACGTAACCTGTACCTGTAGTTGTTGAAGGGAAACCATTACCTTGTTAACGAGCCGATTGATGTGTTTAGAGTCTGTAGCTGAGAACCAAGCCGGTGCTCATCCCGCCAAAGTTGTTTTGCTTATGTTAAACTGTAAACAATAGATGACATTAAAATTAAAAGAAAAAAAAATCCCGCCAAAAATGTTGTAATAGATGAGTAGGTTTCTTGACATAGCTATAGGTATTGAGTCTTTATATTGTATAGGCTTCCTCTATGTAATTTAAAGCTCGGTGTCTTCAAGGTACATATATTTTCCCCTTTCTCAGTGATGCATTTTTTTCCAAGAGATAGAAGAGACAACTTAGAGACATGCCTTGAGAAGAAACATCTAGCGAATATTGACTTTTTTAAATTTTCTCTTCGGTTGTGTTGTTTTATATTTGTTTTTGTGTTTTTACCTCCTATTTTTTTTTTTGTGTGTGTGTGTGTTTCTACCTCCTTTTTTTCGGTGTTTTATCTCTCCGTACCTCTTCCTCAAGTATACATTTAGGCAAAACACGGGAGACCTTAGCAACCCTGAGACTACTAGTGTTATCCATGGCCATCGCGTCATCCTCACAACGATGTCAACTCTCAAACGGTTATGACTTATTGTACCATATCGGTGTTGTTCCTGTAGCCAGTGTGTCTTGCCTTCATTACTCTGGTCACTTTCTTCTCCTTGGTATCATACACGTCTAGGACAAAACTTATGTACTGTTTGCGCGTCACATACTTACTGTTCTGTTCTGCTTCTCGCGTCACATTGCTGAACCTCCTAAGTGCTTCTAAGAGCCTAAGATCCTCCTAAGTGCTTCTAAGGGCCTAAGATCCTCCTAAGGGCTTCTAAGGGCCTAAGATCCTCCTAAGGGTTTCTAAGGGCCTAAGATCCTCCTAAGGGTTTCTAAGGGCCTAAGATCCTCCTAAGGGTTTCTAAGGGCCTAAGATCCTAAGGGTTTCTAAGGGTCTAAGATCCTCCGAAGGGTTTCTAAGGGCCTAAGATCCTCCGAAGGGCTTCTAAGGGCCTAAGATCCTCCGAAGGGCTTCTAAGGGCCTAAGATCCTCCGAAGGGCTTCTAAG
>JACEEZ010003894.1:510000-515000 GCA_016584305.1 Chionoecetes opilio
GACATGAGGGAATGAACTTAAGTAGTCGCGGCAGGTGTTGTAATGCACTGTAATACAACACAAAGATAATCATTACAGGAAGCACCATTCATTTTTTAAATTAGGAAGGCTATGTTTTAATTATATATATAAACGTTTGTCACAGGTTCTGGGTTCCGTAAGTCTTAGTTTCGTTACATAGTTTCGTTGCCATTTTGTTATCGCTCTTGCATTTGCTTTTTATTTTTTTATGTGCGTGAGGTCAAGATGTTGAAGACGTTGTGTTGCGCCATCAAGCATGAAACCACTTCCTTTCCTGCCTTGATAAACACACACACATACATACACATACGCACGCACGCACACACACACACACACACACACACACACCACACACACACACACACACACACAACACACACACACGCACGCACGCACGCACGCACACACACACACACACACACACACACACACACACACACACACACACACACACACACACACACACACACACACACACACACACACACACACACACACACACACACACACACACACACACACACACACACACACACACACACACACACACACACACACACACACACACACACACACACACACACACACACACACACACACACACACACACACACACACACACACACACACACACACACACACACACACACACACACACACACACACACACACACACACACACACACACACACACACACACACACACACACACACACACACACGCACGCACGCACGCACGCACACACCACAACAAGTACACCTCATCGTCATCTTCCATCATGTTAAAAAAAAAATCTCTTCATATTATGTATTTACTTATAATTTCCCTCATACAAATTTCATCAATAAATCTCGTCTCTTAATTGATTCAGAAATATCTAGCCAGCATAGGTAATATTCCTAGTGATTCCCCAACACAGCTCGCAGTCGTTAGTTCCTTGTCTAAGTCTATCTGTTTCTTGACAATCAAGACGCTACTATTTTTTTTTCTTTTCTTTATACGTTTTTATAAGAGAAGAAATGGAGAGAAATAACCTGTAGCTACCTTTGTGTCATTTTATATTTTTTTTAGCACTATAACATGTGTATGCTGTGAAGTGTGTCTGATTATTGAAGTTGATGTTGAAGTACATACGAAGAGTTTGAAGTCTTAGATGATAAAGGGATTGCTAAGGCAGGGGAGGAAGGCATAGATGCTCTGACTTAGTTATTTCTACCTGGCTGTGCATGTGCGACCCGGGACACCTAAGAAAATGTCCTATAAAGAGGCATGTCAGGTCCTTGAGGGAAATCAGACTGTTGAGTTGTGTTGGGATTGTTAGAGGTTATTGTTAGAGGTTATTGTTAGAGATTGTTAGAGATTATTGTTAAAGATTGTGAGGGATTGTTACCGTTAGATTGTTAGAGCCAAACTGCCCGATTTTTTCCAACTAATGCATAAACATATGAGAGAAAATAATCAGCTGGCATTATTATTTTTTTTACATCACACAGGACTAGACGCGGGCAAGAAAAAAGAGGCAACAAAAAGTCCGCTTGGTTGCCAGTCCCTATAAAGATAATATATAAAATATTGAGACCCGTAAGATAATATAGAAAAGGGAGGTGGGCCAATTTAGTTCGGTAGGTGTCTTGTCACTCCTTCCTTGAAGAAATTTAAGTCGTTGGGAGGTGGAAAAATATATATGCCTAATATCGGTGACAATACTATATTGCATTGATGAAGGAAGCACACCGAGTGACACTAAGACAGGAAGGCTGTCTTGGACGTGATGTGTAGCCATTAACTCCCCGAGACCCTGAGCGTCATTTTCATTGTAATTTGGGTACCATTAGACGATTTTTAGTGAATATAAGCAATATTTTCTAGATATGACCTGTTTAGTATCCTTGTCTACTAAATATTTTGGTATATTAAGCTACTTTTCGTAATTTTATGGCTAACAACAGACAATTTTTTGATGGCAAAGGAAAAATCTGGGCGTGAAGCGGTTAAGTAAAGACAATATATTTTTTAAGCATTGAACTCTAGGCATTTTTCTCTGCCTCTTTCAGAAAATATAGAGAAGTCGAGACAAAGCTCATCGATTACGGCCATAACTGCAGACATTTGTGGTAACTGTCGATTAGATTACCTAACCAAATGTGTAAATGAGCTTCTTTCACTCATTTTTTTGCCTTAGGCCAATCCTTTGAGATGTAAAAAAAAAATATGATAAAAAATTCCATCAATTCAGGGATTCACATCAGTACATGGCCACTGCTGGTGAGCTGATGACTGGGCAGAGGAAAGTTAGGGCAGCAGCATAGACCTGTGTTACGCCACTGCTTACATAACTTTTGGAGGAGTAACAGCCGTGCAGAATAGGCGCAACAAAACGACCAGAATGAAAACGTAATCCTAATATGTAATTATAAATTTGCACAATGTATCTATAAACGCCTGACTGCTACAGACTGTTCTCAGTATTAACCCTTAGATTGACTGCTAATGAAGGTCACATATAGGATATATTTATATACTTATTTCATACTTATTATAATAATTACTTATTCATTTATCTATTTGTAAACTGATTAGTGAAATTATTTATTTACTTATTTATTTATTTATAATTCATTCATTAATGAATTCATTTATATTTCTATGTATGACGATGAATTACATGAATCAGTATTTCCAAAATGCAGTTCTTTTTCTCGTTATTTTGCGACTTGTATGCTGGCGGTTGTTCTTCATAGTCATACAGATTTTATTGTAGTAGATATTATGCATTTAGGATATATTTAGTTTATGGTATATTTTGTATGTTTTGTATGATTTATTGGTATATCTAGTGGTGTGCTAAAGTGTCTTGTACTCTGGACGCTGTCTTGTGTCACTTGTCTGCTTGTAAAGGTCGATGAACTCTCCAGTTATCCGCCTCTTGGCTGGTTTCTGAAAATGGCTCACACCTCATCTATAGCACCAACTTAAAAAAAGTCTCCTGTATAGTACGTTGATCCAGAACACTTCATTTCTAGATAATTTGGGTAATACATGGATTTCTAATTATTCAAAAATATTTTTTCTGCATTCATTAAGAGACAAATGTTGGATATTACATAATTTTCGTTAAAATCTTCATAGCGGATCATTTTTTTTGTCATAATTAGCAGTGTTAGTGGTTCGTGGCAGGGTATACATTATTTATTTTCCTATAAACACCAGATTGCTGACTTAATGAGTGTTTACTGTCTCTGTCTAGGGCATGTACGCTTTAGTGGGCTTTTTCTTTTACCTCTTTTCCTTGGCCAGTCCTTGTGTTGTAAAAAAAATTTGTATGGAGGTAATTTCGTAAGGGTTATCATATTAGAATAGAGTGAAGAAGAGTATTCCAGGTATAAGCTTCCCTTTCGTCAGCCTTCTCACAGTGGGCCAGTGTCTCCTATTTAGGTTTATCTATCTATTAGGTATTATCTATTATATCTATATATTATCTATCTATTAGGTATATCTAGTTTCTAGAGCATATATCTTACGTGTATGGAGGTTATATCGTAAAGGTAACCATTTTATGTAGAAAGAAGAAGTGTATTCCAGGTATAAGCTTCTCTCCTGTCAGCCTTCTCACAGTGTATAATATAGCTGGTGTTGCCTTGTGTATAGTTCATAGCCGTTGTTACCTTGCCTTGCCTTGCCTTGCCTTGCCTTGTCATCCACCATTGCCTTGCCAGGGTGGTCGCTGGGCAGGACTCACAAACGCTCCCTCCACCTCCCTGCCTCACAAAACTTGCTACAAAATTCTCACGCTGATTTTGTCCACCTTTGTAATGCGAGAGTTGATGAATGTATCAATTCTTTCATCTGCAGTATAGATGAACTCTGGAACGCACCGTGGTCGTCTTTGGCTCCTGTTTGGGACGGGAACCTTTTCACGGCATCAGTATCAGGTCTCCTCCGGGCCTGAAATTGAACTTTGGTTTCATGAGACGTTTTTTTTTCTTTGTGGATGGCGATGGAGACGAAGCCTGGGAATGGAGAGAGAGAGAGAGAGAGAGAGAGAGAGAGAGAGAGAGAGAGAGAGAGAGAGAGAGAGAGAGAGAGAGAGAGAGAGAGAGAGAGAGAGAGAGAGAGAGAAGAGAGAGAGAGAGAGAGAGAGAGAGAGAGAGAGAGAGAGAGAGAGAGAGAGAGAGAGAGAGGAGAGAGAGAGAGAGAGAGAGAGAGAGAGATAATGTATTGAGAGGTTTCGTGGCCGTGTTTATGCACTTGTATTAAGGAGGAGACTCATATGGAGACTCATAGGAGGAGAAGGAGGAGACTCGTATGGAGACTCATAGAAGGAGGAGGAGACTCATATGGAGACTCATAGGAGGAGAAGGAGGAGACTCGTATGGAGACTCATAGAAGGAGGAGGAGACTCATATGGAGACTCATAGAAGGAGGAGGAGGAGACTCGTATGGAGACTCATAGAAGGAGGAGGAGACTCATATGGAGACTCATAGAAGGAGGAGGAGGAGACTCGTATGGAGACTCATAGAAGGAGGAGAAGGAGACTCGTATGGAGACTCATAGGAGGAGGAGGAGGAGGAGGAGGAGGAGGAGACTCATATGGAGACTCATAGAAGGAGAAGGAGGCTCATATGGAGACTCATAGGAGGAGGAGAAGGAGACTCGTATGGAGACTCATAGAAGGAGGAGGAGACTCGTATAGAGACTCATAGAAGGAGGAGGAGACTCATATGGAGACTCATAGGAGGAGGAGAAGGAGACTCGTATGGAGACTCATAGAAGGAGGAGGAGATTCGTATAGAGACTCATAGAAGGAGGAGGAGACTCATATGGAGACTCATGGAAGGAGGAGGAGACTCATATAGAGAATCATAGAAGGAGGAGGAGACTCATATGGGGACTCATAGAAGGAGGAGGAGGAGACTTATATGGAGACTCATAGAAAGAGAAGGAGACTCATATGGAGACTCATAGAAGGAGGAGGAG
>JACEEZ010003894.1:517500-520000 GCA_016584305.1 Chionoecetes opilio
AGGCTTACATATCTGATAGGCCGTGCATCTTGTCGCCTCAATGACAGGTGTGGATGGCTGCCTTCCTCTGTGTCTTGCAATCTATGGTACTTGAGGTGAACATGTTACTTTGTCGACCAGCATGTATGGGCGTATAGTGAACGCTTTAGGGAACCTTGGCTCTTACTTCATATCTGACGCGTCATCTTGGCTACTAGTCTGCAACAGTCAGGGGAAATATAGAGATTGTCATGGGCTGTGTGGTGCTGTCATGGCCTCTCCGTTGGTATAACATTGGGAAATTCATTGACAAAGTGAAGCCCAGATTTGTTATTTAAGACATCCGAGATTTTATCAAAATATACGGTGATTACTAAGACCACCATGATGTTTTTTTATAACATTTGTGGAGGATAAGACGCGTGATATTGATATGTGCAGTTTTGTTACACATATTTTCATAATTTGAAAGTCACAGTGCGATATCTTGCACATGCAATATCTCGCCATGCAGCACAGAGCGTCATGCACAGGACTGCCACCCCGCGCGGCTCCTTCGTCATGATAAGTCAGGGCCATTCTGCTGCCAAGAAGTGGAAGTGGGACTAAGTTCACAAAAGCTTGCAAATTCACAATTCAAATTGTTGAATTTTGTGTTTATGCGTGTGTCTAATGTCCACGACTCGCTGCACTCCTGTCATCTTTCCGTCATCCGTACTAACTAATGCCACTAATGAGTGTAAACCTCACTAATGAGGTCCACAATTTCCTGGCCGTTGCTGGATCGGTTTTGTTCATCATATACATCGGTAGTTTGGATAAATAGACACCCAGCGAGGCAGGCCATCTTGTGAAATCTCTATGGGTTGTGATCTGCATCAATTGGTTGTATACTTGCATTTCAGTCAATCCTAATATTTAATTTTTGTTACTTACGGAAATAACACTGCAGCCCTATCTATGAGGTTCCCCTGGAGGGTCGTGAGCATATGTTACACCTATGTGTAACATATGCTCACGACCCTCCATTGACACTGACATTGACATAAATTACTCACTAACGTTCAAAATTAAACAAACATCGCAATCTATGATATGTTGTAGTTTTTCATTGGGCAGTACATGTTTATTTTCAAAACAGCTTCTCTAATGGTAACTTATACATGCTACATAATTATAAAGAATAAGATATGATATGTAGTCTTGCTATGGGTTGATGTTGGTGGTGTGGTTGGTGTGTCTTGGTGGGGTCGGGGCGCCCAGTGTGTGTCTGAGTGCCTGCTGAGGAGGAGTCTCGCGGCTGCCCTGTTTCTTGCATCAGATCGCTGAAGTGAGTGTACGAAAAACTTCATAGCAATATATATATATTATATATATATAATATATATATATATATATATATATATATATTATATATAGATATATATATATATATAATATATATATATATATATGTATATATATATATTATATATATATATACTATATATATACATATATATATATATATATATATATTATATATATATATATATATATATATATTATATTATATATATATATATATATATATATATATATATATATATATATATATATATATATATATATATATATATTATATATAGTATATATATATATATATATATATAGTATATATAATAGTATATATATATATATATATATATATATATATATATATATATATATATATATATATATATATATATATATATATATATATATATATATATATATATATATATATATATATAATATATATATATACATATGAATGCAAATTTACATGTATCAGTATTTGAATAAGTATTATAGATACTTCATGAATTTCATGCGGTAGTTAATGTGCAAATGATCAGTATTAGATGCAGCAGTATTGAAGAAGTATAAGTTTTAGCGAAGCTGTGCTGGGCCGCGGTAGTCCTGTGGTGCAGGTGCTGCTCCTCAAAGGCGGCGGCAAAAATTTGGATTTGAGGTCTTACGAGACATGACCTAAGCCTTTGCCTGTTGTTTGATTTCACAGATTTTCACTTTACTTATCCATTTATGATAATCTCGTTATTTGATCTGGTTTGTTTCACTTGATTATGTATCAGATTCTATTCAACTTCTATGTATTATTATTGCTATCATAAATGTTGCTATTACTATAATTAATGTTATTGTTTTGTTATTTTTATTATCATTATCAAAGACTACTGTATACAGTAGTCTTTGTCAGTATCATTATTATTATCATAATAATTATTGCTGTAATTATCAGCTATTATAATTTATCATTATTACTAGTAGGCTATATCATAAATATATATTATCAATATTGTCACCATCGTTTTGTGCATGCATGCGTGCGTACTTGCGCACGTACGCATGCCACATGGAAAATTATCATTACCTAAATATAACTTCCAAACGAAAAATTTCCATATTTCCAAAAACTAAGAGATAAAAAAATTCCCACACAGCGCACCCTTAACTTACAAGACAAAAGGAATATAAC
>JACEEZ010003894.1:525000-535000 GCA_016584305.1 Chionoecetes opilio
ACAAACGTCCCCACCCAATACACACATATTAAGGACCACAAACGTACACACACAACATACACACAATATTAAGAGGAAATACACACAAACGTACACACACAACACACAAATACACACAAATATTAAGAGGAAATACACACAAACGTACACACAACACACAAATACACACAAATATTAAGGGGAAATACACACAAACGTACAACACAAAAAAAAAAAAAACACAACACACACACAAATACACACAAATATTAAGGGAAATAACACAAAACGTACACACACAACACACAAATACACACAAATATTAAGAGGAAATACACACAAACGTACACACACAAATACAAATACAAATACACACAAATATTAAGAGGAAATACACACAAATATTAAGAGGAAATACACACAAATATTAAGAGGAAATACACACAAATATTAAGAGGAAATACACACAAATATTAAGAGGAAATACACACAATATTAAGAGGAAATACACACAAATATTAAGAGGAAATACACACAAATATTAAGAGGAAATACACACAAATATTAAGAGGAAATACACACAAATATTAAGAGGAAATACACACAAATATTAAGAGGAAATATACACAAATATTAAGAGGAAATACACACAAATATTAAGAGGAAATACACACAAATATTAAGAGGAAATACACACAAATATTAAGAGGAAATACACACAAATATTAAGAGGAAATACACACAAACGTACACACACAAATACACACAAATATTAAGAGGAAATACACACAAATATTAAGAGGAAATACACACAAACGTACACACACAAATACACACAAATATTAAGAGGAAATACACACAAATATTAAGAGGAAATACACACAAACGTACACACAAAATACACACAAATATTAAAGAGGAAATACACACAAATATTAAGAGGAAATACACACAAACGTACACACACAAATACACACAAATATTAAGAGGAAATACACACAAATATTAAGAGGAAATACACACAAACGTACACACACAAATACACACACATATTAAGGGGAAATACACACAAATATTAAGGGGAAATACACACAAACGTACACACACAACATACAAATACACACAAATATTAAGAGGAAATACACACAAACGTACACACACAACACACAAATACACACAAATATTAAGAGGAAATACACACAAACGTACACACACAACACACAAATACACACAAATATTAAGGGGAAATACACACAAACGTACACACACAACACACAAATACACACAAATACTAAGAGGAAATACACACAAACGTACACACACAACACACAAATACACACAAATATTAAGAGGAAATACACACAAACGTACACACACAACACACAAATACACACAAATATTAAGAGGAAATACACACAAACGTACACACACAACACAAATACACACAAATATTAAGGGGAATACACACAAACGTACACACACAACACACAAATACACACAAATATTAAGGGAAATACACACAAACGTACACACACAACACACAAATACACACAAATATTAAGAGGAAATACACACAAACGTACACACACAACAACAATACAAAAATAAGGAAATACACACAAATATCAAGAGGAAATACACACAAACGTACACACACAACACACAAATACACACAAATATTAAGAGGAAATACACACAAACGTACACACACAACACACAAATACACACAAATATTAAGAGGAAATACACACAAACGTACACACACAACACACAAATACACACAAATATTAAGGGGAAATACACACAAATATTAAGAAGAAATGCACACCAACAACGCACAAATACTAAGAGGAGTCAAGCCACTGCGTAATTTGTCTCAGTGACTCCTACTTAGCCGCCGTTGGTATCGTGCCTGGCGTTCTAACACTATACTTATTCGTAATACTTGTCACTAAGAACCTGTTTTTGCTTTTTTTTTTGCAGCATAGCGTCACGCCTCGTCGGGATCCGCTGAACAAGAAAGAGTGAGCGTGTACAAATCTTCCACTTATGGTTTTTTTTTTTTTTTTTTTTACAGTTGTCAAAGTAATACTTATTTATTGATCTCATTGCTAGTAAAATATCAGACAAATTGACTTCTAACATTTTGCTTCCTGTCTGCAACATTGTAACCTTGAAAAAAAAATAGGAATATGCGTATGATGCAAGGTGATATTGTCTAGACATTCTCTTAATCATTCTTTAGTTGTCCTCATACTGTTTCAATGTCTCAGTATAGAATTTTGCTTCCACCGAGCAGCACAAGCAAGGGTTTACTTCTCATACCCTCATATTCTCACATCTATGAAGCCTCTGTATAAACTCCAAATGAATTATGAAGACAACAAAAAAAGAACGATATAATGATTTTCACCTTGCCGGAGGGAGTGGCGATAAGAGGCTGCGATAAGTCCTGCGGTTTGGTAAAAATGTAACTTGGCGAGTGTCGGGAGGCGCGCTGGAGGCCTGGTCTGAACAAGGACTTGCTGGGGGGGAGGGGGGGCTTGAGGGTAGGGCAGGGGGGGGGTCGAACGGGGGCGAGGGTGGAGGGGGGGGGTTGCTGAGATGAGACGCCTCTGCCCACGTCCTTATAAGAGGCGTGAGGAGCCCTGGGCTGTCTAGTCTAGGCTGCAACGTAAAAACAACAACAACAACAAAAAAGTCTGGTAGGGTTGTTGTACTGATGCGAGGCTTTTGCTTGATTTTAGATTTTATTTAATGATATATTTGTATTGCTTTATTCATTCCTTTGTTATTCATTTGTTTATCTGATCATGTATTTATTCGCTAAGAACGTTTTGTTATCCTATATTAATTGTTGTTGTAGGGTTGTATTCATTGTTCGTTCTTTTTTTTTTGTTCGTTTTCTCATTATACGTATTCTTTTATCTATTTGTTAATGCCTTTATCTAAGTGTCTCTTCATTCGCTGAGAACTTTATATCATCATATATTAATAGTTGGTCTGAGGCTCATTGTTTCATTGTCCGTTCATGGTTTTTTTCTCGTTTTCTCTCCTTGCTTGCGTTGCGTTACCGATGATCAGTTCGACGCGTATGTCTGAAAATTCATTGTTTCGCCGCATCAACTAACATAATTTTTCCCTCGTGTTCTACGTTATAACCATTGTGTTTTTTCATTCTTTCTATTGTTATTATCATCGAAAGGTTATATATATTCTATGCATTCAAAATATATCTTGATGCATTTTTTTTTAGTATTCTTGTATTACTTATCAGCTACACATTTTTTTTTTCCTTTGAAGTCCAAGATAAATATAGACAAAAAAAACTGATCCTCCTTGTGAGAGACGTGTCGGGCGGCATTACAAGGATGTTACTAGGCAAGGAGCATCATCATTATCAACAACATCATCAACATATCATCATCAACAAGGAACATCATCAACATCCTCACATCAGGGAAAAGTCACCAATATGCTCTTTGATGATGTGTATTTTCTAAGCACCTTTTATTTTTGCTGCACATGCTTGCCAACAACCTAGACATTCTAAGAAAAAAATAGCTCGAGTATAAGAAAAGTGGATTTTCTTTCGTTTCCTTCAACCTGAGGTGAGAAATAAATCTGGCAGAAGGTTTATATACTCCGCCTTCGTCCTTTTTCATCGTTTTACCCGACATACATACGGAACATACATACATACGGAACATACATACATACATAGGAACATACATACATACGGAACATACATACATACGGAACATACATACATACGGAACATACATACATACATACATACGTAACCAGTGGCGTACCGAGGGGGGGGCATGCGGCCATGGCCCCCCCCTTTGCAAAAAATAAATAATAATAAAACATATTTATTTAAATAATAAAATATATATTCACGACCATTATATCACAGTGGTCTTGTATATTTATTATCCGAATATATAATATATATATAATATATAATAATATATATATGATATAATAATAAATATATAATAATACGTAACATATTAGTATGATATGTATTAAATATATATAATAATAATATAATATCGTATATATATAAATAAAAAAAAAATTGCCCCACCCCTTTTCAATTTCTGGGTACGCACTGACGTAACATACATATACGTAACATACTATAATGACATGCATACGTACATACTACATATGAACTACATACATACATACGTAACATCATACGTAATGAACATACATACATACATACATATGAACGTACATACACACAAATGAAAACATAATACATACTGAACATACCACTATCATACTGCAAAACATACATAATGAACATACATACATACTAATATACATACATACATACATATGAACATACATACATACATACGTAACATTCATACATAATGAACATACATACATACATACATATAACATACATACATACATACTGAACATACATACATACATACGTAACATACATACATAATGAACATACATACATACATATATACATACATACATACATATATACATACATACATACATACTGAACATACATACATACATACATACATACATGCGCAAAATAAAGACACTCAACTCAAATCCTGAAGCTGCGGGCAAAACTGAAGGTGATGGTGCTGGTGATGATGACAATGGTGGTGACCATAATAATATTTTTCTGTACATACAAACAACTAAATGTTGCATTCGCACAAATGAGATTAAATTTCAGGGAAAAAAAATATAGCAAAGTATAGATTCCAACTCAAATTAGAACAAAATGCTATAGCAAGTTGACATTTCAAAGCATTTCTTCAGTGACAACAATAGTAAAACTTAACCCCTTGAGGCCCAGAACGTATTTTCCATTGAAAGTTGGCTACCATTAGACTATTTTAATGAACGTTTTCAATATTCTATAGATTTGACCTGTTTACTACCCTTTTCCACTAGCTAATTTGGTATATTAAGCTACTTTTCGTAACTTTAAGGCTAACAGACGATTATGCAAAGGAAAAATCTGAGGGTGAAGGGGATAACATTACTTCCTGAGCGACATCTCGGTAACTTCCAAGCACAGGCACACTGAAGGCAAGTGTCCAAGGCCAAGACCTCACCTGTACCGCGTCATTAGGGCTTGATTGAGAGGAGGGAAGGGAGGAGAAGTAAGTCAATTGAGGGAAGGGCGGCGACGGGGAGGCAGGAGAGTCGTTGGGGTGGATGAGGGAAGCAAGACGAAGAGGGGAGAGAAGAGGGAAGAGGGGTGGATGAGGGAAGCAAGACGAAGAGGGGAGGGAGGGAAGAGGGAAAAGCCAAGGGAGAGGGAAGAGAAAGGAGTAAAGGTGAAGAGAAAGAGTTTGTCATCAAGAGGGAATGGTCTTTTGACAAGGGAATTATTATGGATTTTGGAAACTTCAGATGCTCATGAAAACATTCTTAAGAAAAAGGTAGTGCTGCATATTCAAGCCGTCTCAGAAAATAGCTTGATATAATTTGTTGTTGTTGTTGTAGATGTTGTTGCTGCTGTTATTACTGCTGTTGTTGTTGTTGTTGCTGTTATTACTGCTGTTGTTGTTGTAGCTGTTGTTGTTGCTGCTGTTATTACTGCTGTTGTTGTTGCTGCTGTTATTACTGCTGTTGTTGTTGCTGCTGTTATTACTGCTGCTGTGGTTATTACTGTTGTTGTTGACTGCAGTTTGGATCCCAATTACTATGACATTTAATTAAGACAAAATTTATGCGTATTCCCACGTCTTGAAATAATGAGATTGTGGAGGAAATTTCGAATAAGTATATCTTCCCCGAGAGAGAGAGAGAGAGAGAGAGAGAGAGAGAGAGAGAGAGGAGAGAGAAGAGAGAGAGAGAGAGAGAGAGAGAGAGAGAGAGAGAGAGAGAGAGAGAGAGAGAGAGAGAGAGAGAGAGAGAGAGAGAGAGAGAGAGAGAGAGAGAGAGAGAGAGAGAGAGAGAGAGAGAGAGAGAGAGAGAGAGAGAGAGAGAGAGAGAGGAGAGAGAGAGAGAGAGAGAGAGAGAGAGAGAGAGAGAGAGAGAGAGAGAGAGAGAGAGAGAGAGAGAGAGAGAGAGAGAGAGAGAGAGAGAGAGAGAGAGAGAGAGAGAGAGAGAGAGAGAGAGAGAGAGAGAGAGAGAGGAAGAGAGAGAGAGAGAGAGAGGTGAAATTGCTGTATATATTCCCAGTCACGACCATGAAATTTGACAGCCTGGCAGTTCAACGATATTATTGCTCAGGTTGTGTGGCGTTTTGGTGCCTTTAAGTTATTGTTTATGAAAAGGTGTCTGTGCAGGGCTCCACCACCACCACCACCACCATCACCACCATCACCACCATCACCACCACCACCGCCTCCACCACCACCACCACCACAGCAACAAGAGCACCAGCCTTGACCTGCTTGTGTTGCCCTGTCTAACACCACCAAAACAACAACACCAACCCAACACCTTCGCTTCTTTTTCTTTCTTATCAACACGTCCAGCGAAACTGTTTTTGGGCCGAACCCCGAGACAGTAATCCGGGTGCTCAGTACTTAGAAGCTAGTTATTTTCATGACTATCTAAAACTTGATCTAAGACTAATGATTTGTTAGTTTTTTTATTCTGTTTTATTTCCTAGATGGATTACTTTATACGACTTTATTCTTAGAAGCCTTGAGGTATGCAGGCTAAGCGATTACCTTGACTTCCTTGCTATTCCTCAATTATCATTCTTAAAGTCATCAGTATTAACATTTTTAAGTCATCAGTATTATGATTTTTAAGTCATCAGTGTTATAATTTTTAAGTCATTAGTATTATCATTTTTAAGTCATCAGTATTATGCTTTTTAAGTCATCAGTTTTATCATTTTTAAGCCATCGGTATTATCATTTTTAAGTCTTTAGCTTTATCATTTTTAAGTCATCATTATTATTATTTTTAAGCATCATTATTATTATTTTTAAGTCATCAGTATTATAATTTTTAAGTCTTTAGTTATATCATTTTTAAGTCTTTAGTATTATAATTTTTAAGTCATCAGTATTATCATTCTTAAGTCATTAGTATTATCATTTTAAAGTCATCAGTGTTATCATTTTAAAGTCATCAGTATTATCATTTTTAAGTCATCAGTATTTCATTTTTAAAGTCATCAGCATTTCTTTTTTATATTGTTGCATTGCTGTTGCGTCGCCTAAAGGCACTTGAATGCTTGCTACTGTTATGTTTTAGGGCAATTAATTTATGTATTCATTCTTTTTAGTTATGTTTATTTTTTTATTTCATATTCACGGTTCTTCTTGGGGGGAAAAACAGTTGAGAAATTTTTTCAATTACAAAAGTGAAGTGTTTTAGATATATGATGGATGATTGGTATATTTTTTATATTCTCTTTCATGACATATTTTTATTATTTTACTGGATTGGTAAAAAGAAGAGATGAAGAGAATTAATAGATAGAAGCAAAGGAAATAACGTTTATCTTGTTATCAGTAAGGATGTGTCTTGCCAGGGACGCCATGTCTGGAGTCATACTGTTATTTAAGTATCTATTTATTTATTAGATTACTTGTTATTGCTTTTATCATCATCATCATTAATTTGATATTATTATTATTATTATTATTATTATTATTGTTATTACTATTATAAATATTACTATTATCATTGTCATTATTACTATTATTGCCCTCATTGTTACTATCATCACTGCTCGCATCATCATCATCATCATTCTTGTCGTGGAGGTGATGGCTGGCAGCTCTTAAGATCCCTGTGGCTTAAGGGTCGTTCCCCTGGACATGTTACCTGTACATTCACGGTCACACCCATCACTGGATTGGTGATTGTCTGTCTATCTGTCTATCTATATCTGCGCTCTCTCTCTCTCTCTCTCTCTTTTTCTTTCTCTCTCTCTCTCTCTCTCTCTCTCTCTCTCTCTCTCTCTCTCCTCTCTCTCTTCTCCTTCTCTCTCTCTCTCTCTCCTCTCTCTTATGTAACATATGTAAGCATCTATATATCTGGTGTCTATCTATCGAGCTGTCTATTAATTCCTCTGTTCATCTATCCCTCTGTTTATCTGTCTATCCAGCTATTCACATGTCTATATATCGATATATCTTTGTATGTACGAATAAACCCATCTAATTATTGAAGTTTAATTACTGTCTAGGATTAATTTCATAACATTTTTTCCGTTTTTTTTTTAATGGCTGTGACCCTGACTCGATTGACAGAGCCACACAATAATTTTTGCTTTAGGACAATAATAATACATGTGTGAGTGTGATGTGATGGCCGCCGTGACGTCCCGCCGCTGGGTCACCGCCGCGGAGGGAGGGAAGGGTCTTGAGTTCCCAGAGTATGTTTGTCGTCAGCCTGATCAGCATTTCACATAATCCACACAAAGCCGTAAACATAATCTTGTTGGTTGTCCTTATGCTTAGAAGATCTCCTTATAAGAACATAACATATGAACATGAAAAAATAAGGAAGCTACAAGAGGCTGCGAGACAGGAACTACCTCGTGGAGGTCTCACGGCCTCTTGTAGCTTTCTTATTTTCTTATGTTCTTATGAGACCTACACGTGGTAGTTCCTGTGATCCTTATCAATATTCTTATCAATATTGTTCCTTATCAATATTCTGTCCAATATTTGCTGCTGTAATATTGCTTCACACTTCGCTGAGGCTTACAGAAGCACGCAGTCTGCCCGCTAAGCCCGTGCCCTTGCGTCCGCCACCCAGGGGTACCAAGGGCCAGCGCGACCCTTGCCATCCTTGACAACACTGTTCGTCCCTCACACGCCCTTACCGGGTCCAGACACTCACGGCGGCAGGTTTGGGGTCCCTTTGTGCACCTTCACGAGCAGGGGAAGGGAAGGCGGTGAGGCAGGGGGAGGGGGGGAGGGAGGGGCCGCCAAGGGGTTCGAACGGCGATGGTTCATGGAAGGCAATCTGTCAGAAGGTTAAGGAAGAACAGGAAGCACTGAGAAGGATAGAGAAACCGGTCCAGGGAGAGGCTTGCCACGGCCCCTTCAGGAGGCTCGCACACTCACTGAGCCGCTGTTGTATTTGCTAACCCCACCGCCTCCCTCCAACTCCAGAAGTTTTTAAGTCTTCCATTTTCTATGAATTCCATTTTCTTTGGGAAAGGCCACTGTCGATGGGAAGTCAAGACGGGAGGGAGGCTGAGCGCTGCCGCATCGCTCCTCCCGGCCTTCCTCTCCCGCCCGTCCAGGCATCCTCAAAAGTTCGCTCTCTTTCTTGCCGTTTTTTTTCTCGCTACCGATCTATTTCCTTGGTACTCGTAAGATAGTAGGTGCCGTGCTATTTCTTGAAGAGCTCCTGAACTTACCAACAGCTTTGCACATCCTGGCGTTGCCTCCACCAAGGCACCTCCAACACGCCTCTCAGAAGATAACGCTCATCATCAGTGACTATTTTTTTCAAGAAATACATTTGACGATAAAATATTTGTTAACATGTGTACGTACGCACGGGATGGAAATATGACATCCTGAACATACTATACAGTATGTCTCAGTACTGATGAACTTCATAAAAAAATTACATGATTTTTATTTTATTTTTCAAATCTCTTAAAAGGGAGAAAAATGTTTTTGCTTCTCCAGGATGTAGGGAGAGCGAGCTGCCTCGGCCAGGCCTTGGCAGCAGCAGCAGCAGCAGCAGCAGCAGCAGCAGCAGCAGCACCCATCAGTACATACAGATTTTGGTAGTTTGGGGGAGTTTTTCTCAAATGCACATGTAGGCGTGCTCGGCGGAGCGGCTCGCGATGCTAGGGGGAAAAAATCACGACCAAAATGGCCGTTGGTGACCACGGGGCCGTGCGAGGCTGCCCCGCGGCGCCTTGCCGCCCGAACACGCTCATGAATATACATGTGTGCGTGTAAGTGTACGCCAGTATTTGTGTACATGTGTTGCTGTATATCTATTATTGTATTTTAGATTAATCTATGTATCAGTTCATGTGTACCGCGAATCTAAGCTCCTCCATGCGTTCATATGCACATGTATA
>JACEEZ010003894.1:537500-545000 GCA_016584305.1 Chionoecetes opilio
AAGTTTTAATCGCATAACTGCCAGCGGGGAGCCCGGTGTCCATGCTTTAGTGGGGAATGTGGGAACAAAATAGTGGAGGGTGAAGGGCATGAGGTGGTGCGGGGAGAAGCATGTTAATGGCAGGGTGATCCGGGCGGCTGTGGGGGGGTCGTTGTGGATGGGAGGGTCGCACAAAGTCGCCCACCCTGCAGTGCCATCATCTCGCGGCGCGCACGTCACCATTGCGACCTACCATCACCACTATCCTATTCCCTTCTGCATTGGTGGTTATTCTGAATTGTCTCCTGTGTATGTGTGTGTGACTCTCTCTCTCTCTCTCTCTCTCTCTCTCTCTCTCTCTCTCTCTCTCTCTCTCTCTCTCTCTCTCTCTCTCTCTCTGTCTGTCTGTCTGTCTGTCTGTCTGTCTGTCTGTCTGTCTGTCTGTCTGTCTGTCTGTCTGTCTGTCTGTCTGTCTGTCTGTCTGTCTGTCTGTCTGTCTGTCTGTCTGTCTTTCTCTCTCTATCTGTCTGTCTCTCTATCTGTCTGTCTCTGTCTATCTGTCTGTTTGTCTGTGTCTTGTCTGTCTGTCTGTCTGTCTGTCTGTCTGTCTGTCTGTCTGTCTGTCTGTCTCTCTCTCTCTCTATCTCTCTCTTTTTTTTTTTTTTCTCTCTCTCTCTCTGTTTTGTCACTTTACATCCAGTATTGAGAACATTAGGATTACACTTTGTCCTCATTTGCTTGATTATGTCGAAAAATTTCCACGTGTCGAAATTAGATTGAAGTTAGGTTATATACAGCTGGGTGGGTGTGTGTGTGTGTGTTGTTGTGTGTTGTGTGTGTGTGTGTGTGTGTGTGTCGTGTTGTTGTGTGTGTGTGTGTGTCTGTGTGTTGTTGTGTGTTGTGTTGTCCACGCATGCACGCATGCGACCCAGCCCCATTTGTGATATTTCTGTGTGCGCTCAACTCCGGTGTCCACAAAATGCAGTAATGTTTCGACAAGTCATATGGTGTGGGGGTGTGTGTGGGGGGGCGGTGGGGCTGGGGGGGTGCATGGACAGCGCGGCGGCATGTTCGCTCATCTGTTCTCATTTACTTTT
This sequence comes from Chionoecetes opilio, assembly GCA_016584305.1. Classification (NCBI taxonomy): domain Eukaryota; kingdom Metazoa; phylum Arthropoda; class Malacostraca; order Decapoda; family Majidae; genus Chionoecetes; species Chionoecetes opilio. Next base: position 538,577 of record JACEEZ010003894.1, read on the forward strand.
GGTAATTATATTGGTTAGATCACATGCACGCACGCGCCCCAGCCCCCCATTTAGTGATATTTTCCTGTGTGCGCCTCACTCGCGGTGCCACACAATGCAGTAAATGTTTGCGACAAGTTCATATCGTGTGGCGGGTGTTGGGGGGGGCGGTGGGGCGGCGGGCGGGGCATGGACAGCGCGGCGGCATTATCGCTCATCTTTCTCATTTAACTTTTGGTAATTATAATGCAGTTAAGAAAAATAATGGATGCACATCCGATTAAGCGACTAACACGCCTGAAATGATTCTTAACTTTGGTGAAAATACGGCGATATTCAGGAAATTTTAATGCCAAGAAATCGATGTCATAAATTATGATACATATAAATAAATATTCATCCATAGACTGCAGGGCAAGCCGGGGCGGATTAGGGCGGGACGTAGCTTACTTAAACTTAATCATGATAATATATACTTGGTTTTTACTCACAGGTTTCTAAGTGATGAGCTAATTACGTCATGAGTGAGGCGCCTCATGTACACCTCACCATCACCGTGATAACGCTGATGATGATGATTATGATGGTTCACAAAATGTACAACAGGATACTGCACTATTTTTCTTCAAAATATGATATGAAGTAATATACATTATATGTAAAAATAAATGAATAAATAAATATTATATATATATATATATATATATATATATATATATATATATATATATATATATATATTATATATATATATATATATATATATATATATATTGTATGTATATATATATATATATATATATATATATATATGTATTATATATATATATATATATATATATATATATATATATATATATATATATATATATATATATATATATTATATATATATATATATATATATATATATTTTATATATATTATATATATATATTATATAATACAGATATGTATGATTAATTATTTGATATTATCCATAATATTAATAAATATATATATTATTATATATATAATATATATATATATATATATATTATATATATATATATATTATATTATATTCACAATAATTATGATCATTAAAGTTGTAATAAGCTTTTCAATTAGTCGGTGAGGATGGTTATAAATCAGGACTGTGCAGATGCTGCGTCGGGAACACAGACTTGACGCCTTGATTAATGTGTTGTGGAAATTATCCATGGAGGATGCATCAAGAAAAATGTTCACCGCCGCCCTTCTGGCAAAACATAAAACAGGATTTTTTTTTTAAATATACAAATATTGTTAATATAATCATTAATTATTCTTTTATTTGCTTTTTGCTTTTTTTTAGTTTCTGGCGCTGAGTTTGTTGAAGGAATATGAATTTCATCTGATGCTTTTTTTTATTTGCGTAACTGATATGTTTCCTGATAATGTGTAGTGCATGTAAAAAAATAATCGATAGAATATGCTAATAAACCTTATCTACAGAACACACATTACTATCATAGGTCATTTTTGGGTGAAATAATATTCGCTAATAATATTCAAATGCGTTATACTTTTAACAGTCTGATTTGAGTTATTTTCTTTTATTAACTTATCTACAAATATATTCTTGCCGTTTGTTTAGTTGTTTGTTTAAATATTCACTCAGCATTTGCATATTAATTTGTATCTTTATTAATTTACTACACTTTTATATATATTATTCCGATTTTCTTATTGTCATATATGTTCCGCAATGTTAAGTGTATAAAATAAATATAAAAATTACCTTAAATAAATAAAAAATGTTCTGATAGCATAAATAACCTGAATAATGGCTTTTTATTCTAGCTATCTAGATTAGCCTTCCAACGAGACAAACAAAATATGAACCATTACTAAATACCAATTGCATCGTTAAACATATATTTTTCAGTTAACGAAAGCCTACAGAACTAATATCCAGTACCAACACTCCTCTCTTATAATGTTATGGGGCAGTGAAGTTAAGAATTAGTGATCCTGAAGGAATTTTTTTTTTTTGTTGCAGAAGACTAATGATACTTGAAACACAGGAAAAGTAGTCAAGGGTATATATTGTGGTGGTGGTGGTGGTGGTGGTGGTTGTGAGGCTGGTGGTGGTGTTGGTGGTGGTGGTGGTGGTGGTTGTGAGGCTGGTGGTGGTGGTAGTAGTGGTGGTGGTGGTGGTGGTATAGTGGTGGTGGTTGTGGTGGTGGTGGTGGTTGTGAGGCTGGTGGTGGTGGTAGTAGTGGTGGTGTTGGTGGTGGGGGTGGTATAGTGATGGTGGTAGTGGTGTTGGTGATGGTAGTGGTGGTGGTGGTGGTAGTGACAGTGGTGGTGGTAGGGGGAAGGTTGTGGTGGTGGTGGTGGTGGGGGTTGTGGTGGTTTGGTGGTTGTTATAGTGGGTGTTATATTGTAATGGTTTGATGCGATTGGCGGGTTTGCTAATGGTTGTGATATAAATAGTACTGGTAATACTAGCAGAAGTTGTTTTGGTAATGCTAGTAGTAGTAATGGGAGTAATATTCAAATCATACTAAACCAATTTTTTTTTTTTCAATGCAAAATATATTCACAGTTGCAATCTTTACACACTGTTTGATGCTGGAAAATAGCACAACTTATAAGAAAAACAAATTATCGAGGACATTCTGTAGACAGGTCAACTGAACATTGTTAATTTTATTCTAGTTGAATGAATGATTTCAACTAATTGTATACAAATATGAAACACTACAATACCGCTCATTAAAAAAAAAATTATATATATATATATATATATATATCTTGTATGAGAACTATAAAAAAACACGCAAAATCTGAAATTATTGAAATAAACTAAAACACATAAAAAACAAAAAATAATAATATTATAGAATATTATAATAAATAAAAAAAATAAAAAAGAAGGGTATATTAAACAAAAACAGATTAAGATACTCGCCATAAAGCACACACGGAGAACATGAGTTTATTTTTATGTATCCATTCGATTCTGGATCTCAAAATATCATGATCTTCAAGAAATATACAAATCACATACATTTACAAAATATATGTATATAAGTAGTAGAAATAGGTTAGGTTAGATTTGGGTTAGGAAGATCTAAAAGTAGTAGAAATAGAAGTAGTGATAATGATGATAGGGATGACAATAATAACAATAATAATGATACTAGTGATAATAGTAATAACAGAAACAACCAGAAAACTTCACTTTCGGCCCAGCAATATCTCACCGTGCAAAGAAGCCACAAATTTAACAGTAATCCAAATATACCATCAAATACTATGATTACCTCACTCACTTTCTATTGGGTGACATTAGTATAGAATTACCGGTTACATTAATTAGTAAAGTAAGTTACACCAATGAGAAAGCTCTGACTACCTATGAATTGCTACTATACAAATAAAGATTTCTTGTATACTCCTGGTGTGTGTGTGTGTGTGTGTGTGTGTGTGTGTGTGTGTGTATCTGTGTGTGTGTGTGTATGTGTGTGTGTGTGTGTGTGTGTGTGTGTGTGTGTGTGTGTGTATGTGTATGTGTATGTGTGTGTGTGTGTGTGTGTGTGTGTGTGTGTGTGTGTGTGTGGTTGTATACGTGGAAAAGAAGTGACCTTTCTGTGTTGGGAGTGAACAATAAAAGCTCTTTCGGGGGCGGCTAGGGGAGTCACGCGGCAGCCTTGGCGGGGCTTTTTTCCTTAACTTCCCCACTTTTTACGGGAGGCCTGAAATTTTTACTTATATATTTTTATATTAAGACACTGAAGAACCTGTGACGTGGCCAGGAATAATAATAAGGCAGGAAGATTGAGATAAGATATATGAATTCTTTTACAAATACATTAACCCCTTGAGGCCTAGAACGTAATTTATATTGTAATTTGGGTACCATTAGAAGATTTTAATGAATATAAGCCATAATTTAATAGATATGACCTGTTCAGTATTCATGTCTACTAGCTAATTTGGTTTATTTAGTTACTTTTCGTAATTTTATGGCTAACAACAGACGATTTTTTATAGCAAGGAAATATCTGGGCGTGAAGGGGTTAATAGTAAGACACTAAAGAACCTATGCTGTAGATAAGAACCACGATAAGGCAGGAAGATTAAGATAGTAGGTATGATTTATCTTAGAATATATTAAGAAACAAGATCAACATCTAGACAAAAATGCAATAATTTATAATGTACAATCTACTTATATACGTATTGGAAGATTAATAAAAGGTATGATTTATATTACAAATACATTTTTTTTTCATCAAGAAGTTGGAAAAAAAATGCAGACAAAAAAGTATACATTTCCAAAGTACAAGATATTTCTGTACATATAGGATATTAAGATCATAGCTATAATTTCTCTTACAATTACATTTAAGAAATATAATAATCATTTATAGGTAAAACAAAAATAAAGTACTCATTTCTAAAGTACAAAATATTTCTGTACGTATTGACATTCATCTTACAAATAAATTGATGAAGCAAAAAAGACTCGTAAAATTATAAGGTATTTAAGATGAGATAATATGAATAGAATACCATTAAAACAGGTTATTATGAGATCAAATGATGTTCACGTGTGTAAGATAATTTTCTAACACACTTATCAACACAGGTCAGGGCGATAAGAGGCTCACCTTATCCCCGGCGTTGTTGTGCGGGAGCCTTATGCGTATCCTTATCTTGAGGGAAGGTGATGAGCAGCGGTGAATACATTGTGATTGATGGCGCCAGTGTGTGTGTTTGTGTGTGTGTGTGGGTGTGTGTGTGTGTGTGTGTGTGTGCGGGTGTGTGTGTGTATGTGGGTGTGTTGTGCATGATTACAGACTGATAAAAAATGGAGATAAAAGTATTCTAGGGAGAGAGAGAGAGAGAGAGACGAGAGAGACAAGAAGAGAGAGAGAGAGACGAGAGACGAGAGAGACGAAGACGAAGAAGAGAGAGAGAGAGAGACGAAGAGCAGACGAGAAGAAGAGAGAGAGAGAACGACCGAGAAAGAGAACGAGAAGCAGAGACAGAGAAGAAGAGAGAGAGAAGATACACACACACGCACACAGACAACATATACACACACACACACCACACACACACACACACACACACACACAACACACACACACACACACACCACACAACACACACCACACACACACCACACACACACACACACACACACACAACACACACACACACACACACACACACACACACCACACACACACACACAACACACACACACACACACACACACACACACACACACACACACCACACACACACACACACACACACACACACACACACACACACACACGAATACACAATTGCAAGAAAAAAAAATAACACCGTGTGAAATATTTCCTGAACAATATTTATACTACAGCAAGAAATATATTATTATAGAAAAATCAACACGAAAAGTATAAATCAGGCACAAAGAACTTAATACGATACAGAGAAAAACATTGCAAAAGTCAGTGCAGCGGCGTGCGGTGGAAGAGGAAGCACGATATGTATATGGAAAAAAATCAAAAAATCGTCTAGAGTTGAGGCCCCATGGAAGCAGGTGCAGCAGGAATAGTACCGGGAGGAGGGATGGGGCCGTTAAGGGCGGGGGATGAGGGGGCTACGAGCTGGTGAAGTGGGGGACAGGTAGAAACAGGTGTGGAGAGGCTCAGGCAGGTGAAGTGGGTATGAAGAGGGAACCATCAGTGCGCGGTATTGGGACGAGCGGCAGTAAGAAGTGCCGATGGATGGGCTGCTCGCTGAGGACGTGTATAGGACGTGTATGGCATTGCATCGTCCTCACTCCCTCACTCCCTTCCTTACTCGAAAAAAAAGCTAAATATTAAGAGAAAACAACAATTACAGTAAGAAGCGCCGATGGAAGGTTGCTCGCTGAGGACGTGTATGGGACGTGTAGTGGCATAGGCATAGCAGCATCCTCGTGTAGCAGCATCGTGTATGGCATAGCAGCATCCTCACTCCCTCACTCGCTTCCCCTTAATCGAAAATAAATTAAATATTAAGAGAAAACAACAATTATTAGACGTGTATGTGCAACTCTACTGGGCTTTGTTTAAGATTGCCGAGGATTTCAATGTAAAAATGATAATAATTAGAAAAACATTTGTGTGTGAGAGAGAGAGAGAGAGAGAGAGAGAGAGAGAGAGAGAGAGAGAGAGAGAGAGAGAGAGAGAGAGAGAGAGAGGAGAGAGAGAGAGAGAGGAGAGAGAGAGAGAGAGAGAGAGAGAGAGAGAGAGAGAGAGAGAGAGAGAGAGAGAGGAGAGAGAGAGAGAGAGAAAGAGAAAGAAGTTATTGGTGGAGTTTTGGGGTTTTGCAAGGAAGCTGTTGGAAGAAAGAACGGAGAGAGAGAGAGAGAGAGAGAGAGAGAGAGAGAGAGAGAGAGAGAGAGAGAGAGAGAGAGAGAGAGAGAGAG